>CM033642.1:125452475-125737619 GCA_019512145.1 Engystomops pustulosus | reverse complement strand
TTTAAATCTAAATAAATAATTAAGATAAAAAGTATTCTATATATATCTCACTAAATTATTTATGTATACAGATACACTGCCTAATTCATTATAATATATTTACAGTTGCCATTACTTTATTAATTATAATTTATGTATAGAAGTCTATGTAGCATCCTTCTATGAATTATTCATATTATACACAGTGCCAAGAAAAAAATGTATACAGAGTGTGCCCCGCTAACTAATAAAGTGAGTTACCTTGTGTAAGTGTACTTTTAACTACACTTTTCAAATTAATAGTTCAGATGATAATAATGAACATTGTAATGTACTTTATTAAAGAGGTCTGTTCCCGTGTACATTTTATCCCCTCCCTTTCTTCTCATACACCACTGAAAGCTGATTGGATTAGAACCTGATAATGTTTCTAATGACTTGACTCTTTACAGTCAGTCTCTGGATAATCTTCATAGAATTGAGAAGAAAATATGCATATGAATTTTCTGTGCTAAGATAAGGAAAACTTTGCAACTTATTAACCTTGTAAGGTAGCCCCCTTTAATGGCATATTATCCTTAAAGAGTTTTCTTACTTCCCTGATTCAGACAACTAAATCATCAAGGTAGATATGCTCTAAGTTGGGAAAAACGTAATCATATTATGCAGGTACTAAGTCTACAGTGATGTGCTTCTGTGTTTCTGCACAATTGCAGGAGCGGAACAGATTTCTGTATATCAGAGCGTCCTGAGACCCTGAAGAGAAGACATAATAAATGTATTACCATTTCTGTCTTTTCCGTTGTCCACAACATATTGCCAAATTTCCCAGTTTGTCGACAAACATAATGGGGCACATTTACTTACCAAATTTCCCAGTTTGTCGACAAACATAATGGGGCACATTTACTTACGCGGTCTGCAGGAGAACACGAAAGTGCGTTGTCCGACGACAATGCACTGTGCAACGATGCAAGAAGATTGTGCGCCCGATATCCTGCATGTGTTGCTTCCCCACTTACGTCTGCCGGAGTTCACCATCTATCTCACAGTCCATGTAAGTGCATGGCTTGCAACACAATTTTAAAGTTAAAGGGGTATTCCAGGAATCAGCATAATTCATATACAAGTGGGCACTCACAATATAAGCTAATGTGTAATTAGTTGTTATTTAAAATTTTGCTCCCCTTAAAAGAAAATGCTGGTGATATAGACTGTAATGAAGAATTAAAATGCTACTGGCCCTTTAATCAGTCTATATATATATATATATATATATATATATATATATATATAAATATCGTATATATATTTATATTCAGGCAAGCAAAAATGCATCTAGCAACTGACAGGTGATAATTCTTCTCCATTAGGTCTAAAACTTTGTGTAGACTTATTCTGACCATCACTGCAGAATGTGGCTCGTTGCAACACCTCTCCACACTGTGACCATCACTGCAGAATGTGGCTCGTTGCAACACCTCTCCACACTGCGCTCCTAAAAATGCTGCTGTCACTTATACTATACTGTCCCATGGACAACAACTACCACTTGACTATTCTGTGCCCTGGGTTATGTTAAATAAACCACCTCTCAACACAAGATACCCACTAAATACATTTAAAGGGGTATTCCAGGAATCAGCATAATTCATATACAAATGGGCACTCAAAATATAAGCTAATGTGTAATTAGTTGTTATTTAAAATTTTGCTCCGCTTAGCAGAAAATGCTGGTGACATAGACTGTAATGAAGAATTAAAATGCTACTGGCCCTTTAATCAGTCTTTAAATCTAAATAAATAATTAAGATAAAAAGTATTCTATATATATCTCACTAAATTATTTATGTATACAGATACACTGCCTAATTCATTATAATATATTTACAGTTGCCATTACTTTATTAATTATAATTTATGTATAGAAGTCTATGTAGCATCCTTCTATGAATTATTCATATTATACACAGTGCCAAGAAAAAAATGTATACAGAGTGTGCCCCGCTAACTAATAAAGTGAGTTACCTTGTGTAAGTGTACTTTTAACTACACTTTTCAAATTAATAGTTCAGATGATAATAATGAACATTGTAATGTACTTTATTAAAGAGGTCTGTTCCCGTGTACATTTTATCCCCTCCCTTTCTTCTCATACACCACTGAAAGCTGATTGGATTAGAACCTGATAATGTTTCTAATGACTTGACTCTTTACAGTCAGTCTCTGGATAATCTTCATAGAATTGAGAAGAAAATATGCATATGAATTTTCTGTGCTAAGATAAGGAAAACTTTGCAACTTATTAACCTTGTAAGGTAGCCCCCTTTAATGGCATATTATCCTTAAAGAGTTTTCTTACTTCCCTGATTCAGACAACTAAATCATCAAGGTAGATATGCTCTAAGTTGGGAAAAACGTAATCATATTATGCAGGTACTAAGTCTACAGTGATGTGCTTCTGTGTTTCTGCACAATTGCAGGAGCGGAACAGATTTCTGTATATCAGAGCGTCCTGAGACCCTGAAGAGAAGACATAATAAATGTATTACCATTTCTGTCTTTTCCGTTGTCCACAACATATTGCCAAATTTCCCAGTTTGTCGACAAACATAATGGGGCACATTTACTTACCAAATTTCCCAGTTTGTCGACAAACATAATGGGGCACATTTACTTACCCGGTCTGCAGGAGAACACGAAAGTGCGTTGTCCGACGACAATGCACTGTGCAACGATGCAAGAAGATTGTGCGCCCGATATCCTGCATGTGTTGCTTCCCCACTTACGTCTGCCGGAGTTCACCATCTATCTCACAGTCCATGTAAGTGCATGGCTTGCAACACAATTTTAAAGTTAAAGGGGTATTCCAGGAATCAGCATAATTCATATACAAGTGGGCACTCACAATATAAGCTAATGTGTAATTAGTTGTTATTTAAAATTTTGCTCCCCTTAAAAGAAAATGCTGGTGATATAGACTGTAATGAAGAATTAAAATGCTACTGGCCCTTTAATCAGTCTTAAATCATGCGCTCTGTCCGAATCCGTTGGTTCGTCCGACGGTCCGCCCCCCCCCCCAATTTCTGTCGCATGAAAGCCAGTGCCGATGCGCCAAAATCCAATCACATGCGACACAATCCCCTTCTAAATTCCTGTCCCAGCGGCGCCACCCCCGAAAACGAAGGAAAACCCAATAGAAATGCGGCCACGGGACCCTTAGTAAATCAGCCCCAACATTTTTTTTAATCAGATCCAAATAAATTAAACTTGCTTTCATCACTAAAATGACCTGTGGACTACTTCTCCTGTGTCCACACAACACACTCCTCAGCAAAAGTGAGTCTAGCCTTTCTGCTAATAAAAGGTTTCATCTCTGCAGAGTAGGAATACTCTTAAAGAGAACCTGTCGCCACATTTTCAGATATACAGCCAGTGACAGGTTCCTATAGAGCTCTATTAACTAACTTTTAGTTAACACTTGTTTAGCTTACATCAACATAAATCACCTTTTATCTTATATTACCTGGCATCAGAGGAGGTGTGTCCTGCTCAGCCGGCCCCTCCCATCTACTCCTCCTCCTTAGCAAACATTCCCTAAGTACAAGGGGGCAGAGCCGTAATTTACAGAGTCACAGATCTGTCAGTCAAAATAATGGGGTGTGGTTCACTGGAAGCCTGGGAGAGAGAAGAGACAAAGCCAGCTAATTTGCATATCAGAAAATGTCTGTAATTAAGTTACAGTGCCTCACTGGCAGCTAATTTTAGGTGATGGACTTGTAACCCTTTAGCAGCAGGCATTGTTAGTCAGTGTGGTAAAATTTTGGCGACAGGTCTTCTTTAAACTTTGAGACACTGTATGACAAGACAGATACTTAACCTGTTCAGTCCTAAACTGGCGAGCAATTCCAGCTGCAGTGTAGAAACAATTACCCTTGGAGATTCACCGCATTACCCTGTCTTCTCTTGCATTTGTCTTTTGAGGATTACCATCCTTCTTGGGGTATTAGTTTTTGATGTTGTAAAGATGCAGTGTTCTAAAAATCACAAACTTCTCTTTTCATGGCTGATAGGGTCACCCCTTTGGCCTTCATCTGGGCAACCTGCCGCCGGAGGGTTTCAGTCACTTTTGAATGGCACACCATTTTTGCAAAGTCAGTGAAATCCTGAAAGTTAGGCCACTTACACACTAGCAAGTGTGATACGTCCATTTTGCATAACACTTGCAGCGTGTGCTGGCTGGAATGTCCTTAAATCTGACAACCGGAACTGAACTGACATGATGAGCATTCGGACCAACGTTCCAGCCAGCACACACAGCGTGATGCGAGTTGGAGGCATCACACTAGCTAGTGTGTAAAGGGCCTTAGGCTGCCAGTTTAATAGGGTTTGTTAGATAATTAAGGCCCTTCGGCTGCCAGTTTAATAGGGTTTGTTAGATAATTAAGGACATTAACACCAGATGCCAGGTACCAATAACTTGAATATATGTCAGGGTTTGGGGTCACTGGACCCCCTGGATCACCACAGGAGATGGTACTAGCCAACAACTTTGACCAGAATTTAAGTGGCACCTGGTCTTTATGAGAGCCTGCCGCAAAGCGGTATGGTCTTGCTGCGGCAGGGTGCCAAAAGGTCGTTCCACTGGTGGGACTAGCCCGCGGTGGCATCCCAGGTCGAGGTACTGAATCAGTGTTCAGGCTTGAGGTCAGGTACAGGCACATAGTCAAGGCTGGCGGCAGAGATGCAAGGTCACAGGTCAGGTCCAAGGTCAACTAGAGGAATACAAGCAGGGCAGGAATGGGAAAAACAGCTAGGAAAGTAGGAAGCTTTCTCTAAGGCTAGTGAGCGCAAAGATCCGTCGGGGAATGATGGGAAAAGCCGGCCTTTAAGGAAAAAGTAGTGGCCAGCGCCAATCAGGGGTTCGCTGGCCCTTTAAATCTCCGGTCCCGGTGCGCGCACCCTAAGGAGGACGGGAGCGGGATCGTGGAGAAATAAGTGAGGGCCGAGAGGGAGCCGCCCCACGGAGAGGGGTACAAGTCAAGGATCACGGGGGCACCCGTGACAATGTATCTGAAAGTGTTCCTTTACAATTATCTCATTTACAATTTTTTTTACTGTCCTTTAGAATATATACAAGAAGTAAACTTCTGAAGTAATACTGCCATTTTATGCCAAATTATGCCCTTCCTTTATTTTAAATAAAAATAGAAATTCTTCCTTTATTTATAGCAGAAATCTATTTTCTGCTATAAATAATGGTAGAATGAAATAAGTAAGATTGCAACATGCAACACCCATCAGCCAATACCGCCCATCAGGTCCTTCAGCTTCACTCCATTACTATATCTTCTTACAACCGCATTCATGACTTCTCCCATGCATGTCCCATGCAATGGAACTTTCTACCAAAATGTGGAAAACTGTCCCCCACTTTCCATACCTTCAAATTAAACCTGAAAACCCACATGTTCACAATAACTGCTCTGCTCTGTTCCCACACCTCATGTTTCCATCTTCCCTCCCATATAGATTGTGAGCAGGGTCCTCCTTCCACTTGTTTCCTGATCACAAGTCTGGAATCACCCTTTAAATATGGTACTAGAATCAAGCTTCTTGGGAAATGGAGCATGTGTCCCTTCTATCTGCTTTCAATCTGCAGTTTAAGGGCCTTTGGAGGACCTTCACAGGTCCTTAAATTGCTCTTGTGTACATGTGTATTGAAAGCAGGATCAGATGTACAAGGATTTCTCAGTAAAAAATTTGGTGTGTGGTTTCTCTGGACATGGACCCCCCAAGAAAGCCTTGGCCCTGCGCTACCGCCCAAACTGTTATAATCCACTACAGACTGCTGGAGCTGCTTTGGTAAATGCAATCCAGGCAGTATTTTTCCTTTAATGGACCTACAGCTTGGGGCCACTTCCCAGTAAATTCCCAGCCGACAAACTCACTTTGTGAAGATGAGTTTTCACTTTGTAGCTGATCTGTAAAAGGCAAAAAACAACAACAATAAAAAGATTGAATCCATTGCAATTGTGTCTTACTACATGATGAAACAAATAATCCAAAGGAAAGGGATTTTTTTTTCTGTGGAATACATTGTTTAAGTTATTTATGGCTTGACTAATTTGGGTTCCACCTTTTTACTGATTCACTTTTATTGTTGTCTGAAAATTAATTTTAATATTATATACTTGTAATTCCTCTAGGAATACAGCTTATTGAACTGTGCCTTGTAACAGCAAATAAAAAAACAAACAAACAAAAAAAAAAACTAATTAGTACTTTTTATGTGCAGGCAAGTCCATGATGCGTTTCCAAGACTCCAAGGTATGTAATGTCTCTTAGAATAAGGAAGAAGGAAGAATAATGCCCTACTGTTTTCTGTATCATAAACTATGAACAGACGCCTTAATTTGTAATATTTTTATGAATACTAAGATGAACAGATTTAGTTTATCATGTTATTTGTTGTTGGAAATTACTACAGGCGGTCCCCTACTTAAGACCACCTGACTTACAGATGACCCCTAGTTACAGACGGACCCCTCTGCCCACTGTGACCTCTGGGTGAAGCTATTTGAATGCTTTAGTATTCTCCCAGATTGCAATGATCAGCTGTAAGGTATTTGTAATGAAGCTCTACTGATAATCCCTGGCGCAATACAGCAAAAAATTTTGAAACTCTAGTTGTCACTGGGGCAAATTTTTTTTTTGTCTGGAACTACAATAAAATATACAGTTTCAACTTACATACAAATTCAACTTAAGTACAAATCTGTGGAACCTATCTTGTATGTAACCCCGGGACTGCCTGTATTAAATTGAAAAAAAATTGTAGCAGTGTTTGGACAAAAGACCCCAAAAAACAGTAAAAGACAAACTTATTTTAAAGTGAAAGGAAGAATTACTTAAAGCAATGGTTTGTTTCTTATTGGACAAATATGAGGTTGCCAGTGAACCCCAACTTCTTATTTTGACTGACAGCTCTGTGTCTTTTCAAGCTGCCACTCTCAATGCATTGAGCAATGTGTGGAAAATTGCATATCTTGTCACCGTTTCACACACCCTGTGATGGGCAGAGCCATGCCATGGTGGGCAGAGCCACATGGCAGTGGCTGGGACCAACATAGACAAAGGGAGAAAAAGTTTGGGATAGGATTTTACTGGGGGGAGGAGATAGATTTAAGCTGGGATGCTGGGCAATTTTCAACAAAGGCACAGTGGGGGTAAGGATTATTGTGCCTGTTCCAGTCAGGATTTGAACTGGGGTCCTGTGGCCTTTTTAGTCGGTCCTCTACCACTTTGCTATGTAGCCTGATTGTTTTTATCTGTCTTTTTGTTGCTGGTGTTTCTGCAGTACCTGATGGTGTTTTTAAGTCTCAGCTTTGTTAATTTGTATTATCTTATCAGGAGTAGTCGGGCTCAATTTAATGCTGGTTTTGTAATGCTGGTATTAATCAATATATTTGCTCCTGGTATTGTGATATTATTGGTAATATTATCATTGTACAGTAGTTTTATTATGAGTACGATGTTATTTATGCTGTAATGGTGGTGGTTATCATGTAGTAGTATTATTCGTCTCTTGTATGGTGGTCTTCACAATAGATCAGTGAGTTTTTGGGTTGCAGTTTGGGCACTTGGTCTCTAAAAAGTTTGCCATCACTGCCCTAGAGGAATATGGGCAGATGTGTGTCTAAATGTTATATCATGATTACCAAAATTCTTAAAGAAAACCTACCATCAGAATCAAGCATGGATAAAGCAGGGGCACTTACTCATAGATCCAGGCACCGTGACCGTGATAATTGTATATATTTGTTATCCATGGCCTCCTTCCTGCTGAATAAAACTCTTGTGTAAACAAGGGTAAAAGCAAGAAACAGAAGAAAGGGACAGACGAAAACATACTAGGAAATACAATATACCCCGAGACATCAAAAACAATAAATTGTCTAGTAATAAATCTTTCTACATCTGAACAAGAGTCTATTTTGTCAAATGGACTAGGTTTTACTCCATCAAATAATTTTACTATTTTTCAAACTGTATTAGATTTGAACAAACTGGCAAGAAATATTACAATTCATAAGCATTTGGATCGGGATACTGATGAAGAAACAAAAAGCTTTAACTCAATTATACCAAGATATCAACCAATACCTTTATATTGTCTGAACAGAGACATGAATTCATTTAATGATCAATTCCAATTAGTTATGCGGAGACAGCTAACAGGTGAATCTATATCTCATTCCGATGTTTCAGATGCACCATGTTTTAGAACTCAAAATCAGTTTTTTTTTTATCCTGTTCAATCTCGGCCACAAGTTCTGGAAGTGTTTAAGGATAAAATAGAAAAAGACCTTATTGCATTGTATCACCAAATAAGACAAGAAGGTTATAAATCTAATAATGTAAAAAAAGGAAAAAAACAAAGGACAGTTATTATTGGTATTCAAGACAATAAGGACTTGCATGTACGCCAAGCAGATAAAGCCGGTGCCATTGTCCTTTTGAATGCAACATTGTATAGCCAGTTGAACGTGGAGATTCTTACAGATAGCAATATCGATTGGCATCTGATATCGGATCTGACCTTCATACTTCAGAAAAAGTTGAAAAAACTAATCGATAAGTGGGTGACTACGGGTGCCTTAACAGACAAGGAGGCGGAGCATTTGTTTGTGGAACTTCCAATTGTTTCTATTTTTCATTCATTTCCTAAAATCCACAAACAAATGTTTCCTCTGCCTTTGAGACCTTTAGTAGCAGAATAGGTTCTCTAAACGAAAAACTTGGAGATTGGGTTGATCATCATCTACAATCTCTTCTAATCACATTGGCCAGTTATCTTAAGGACACCAATCATGTTATATCATAGCTTGATAGTTATGTGTGGAACTCTAGCTACTGCTTGCTAACTTGTGATGTAGTAGCGTTTTAACAATCTGTGCATCATGATGTTGTACTGCACTTCCTTAAATATCATCTGTACATGTACAATTCACACAGTAATTAGACGAAACAATTTTTGATAATGTCTGTAAAATTTAATGTCAGTAAGAGCACAATTATTTTAATTCTACTTACAAAAGTGTGGAGTGGAAATTTGGGGGGAAATGTTCCCCCTCACTTGCAAATTTGTATATGGCTAGTTGTGTGGAAGAATTAATCTTCACCTCGGACAATCCATTTCTCTCCCACATCCGGTGCTATGGTCGCTTCATTGATGGCCTACCTCTGGTTTGGAAGGGATATCCTGTCAAAGCATTGGCATTTGTGGACTATTGTGGACTATTTGAACTCCAGTTATATGAATCTAAAGTTCACTTATGCTTTACACTGAAATAAAGTGAAGTCCTTGGATGTAACATTAGTAGGTGCCAAACTCCACATTAAATGCTACATCTTGTCATCCAAACCACGTAGTTAAGAACATACCAGTGGGAGAGCTCATACGCACACAGATGATTGTTTCTAATCCAAATGTCTTGACGCTTGAAAGAAAAAAAAATTGTAAAAAATTAAGAAGTAGGTAATACCCAAATTGGATACTAGATAGGGTGGAGAAAATAGTACAATAAATCCCTAGGGAACAACTGATATCAGAGAAAAACATAAAAATACACCACTGGGACCTAGCCTTTCTTTTGACCTGGATGAAGCCGGGGCCCAGAATACGAGAGTGGCTGTCTGTGACAGCCTTGGGCATGCTATGGTCACGGTGCTTGGTATATGAGGGAAAAGGTCTTGTCCAGAGCCTGGCGGGTTCCAGCAGCTGGTGTGTGCAAGAAAATGGAGGAAGAGGCTGATGGAATAGGTTTTTCCCTGGATCAACCACAGTGTCTAGGTCGGGATACCTGAGGATGGAGGATGGGGAGCCTGTGATAGTGAACAGCCTAATCCAGGGATCACTTGGAGGTACGTTGGTGCAAAATTCTTTATTGGAACTTCAAACAGCAGGCAACAGATTTAAACATCAGCAGATCTTCAGCTGGTAAGAGTGCAGGTCCGCAGGAAGGTGGTTGCTCACAGCCTGGATAATGGCTTCAGACAGGACAGAGTCCTCATGGTGGATCTCTGTCTTTAGGCCTAGTTTGCCTGTAATACCTCTGCTTCCTGGTCTGGAACACTGACTCAGTGTGAGAATCTGGACCTCCTGGCAAAGACTGGACCATGTTCTCCCACTCACAAGGGTTTTTATAAACTTCCCCTCATGAGGTAGCAAGCACTTGTCCAACCAGGACACTCCTTCATTACAATAATAATTTATTTTTCTTATAATATTGTAACCTCCCCTAAATTATATACGTTTGCCCCAATATTTATTTGTTGATCTCACCCAACTAATTTATATAAGGCATCCACTAAATTAGTCTGGCACCCCTTAATAACTTCATCACATACCAAGTCAGTATCCCCTCCAACCCCCCCCCCCCCCCCACAACTGGCAACCCCCCATTAATTTATAGTTACCATGGCACCCCTCATTAACCAATATGTAGCACAGCACCCCATTCTTAATACAAGCTATAGGGGATAGTCAGCTCATCTGTATATGACTTTGGGGGTAAATGTATAAGAACTCTTTCAAACAAAAACTGTATTTATTTTTCCAGAGCTGTAAAAGAAATGGAAGCTTTGTTCTGATTTTATTGCAATGGACAACATAAAAATGTTTCTTTTAGAAGGTCTTAATAAATGAGGCTCAATGAATTCTGAACTGAGGTGGATTTGTGTAATGTATGTACATTCTATTAACAGGCACTGTGAGTAATGAAAATTTCAGAAGAATCTTGCATTTTGGTGTCAAAGAAATTTTGCTGAAGATCCTACCAAGGGACCATTTTTCTTCAAATGTAAGTACTTAGAGCTAGTTGGAGAAAATCCCCATATTTCTTTATTTTCAATAATGTGTTTCCTTGTTGATGTGTTTTATTTAATCAAAAAATATTTTTTAGATCTTTCTTGAAGAATATAATGATGTAAAATTGACAGTGTCTGTGCACTCTGGCAGCATGAAGTTATTTTTCAAAACAAGTTCACTGAAACCAATTCTACTGGAAGAAATCAATAAAAATGAAGCCTTGAACAGAGATTTGTTTCTGCTGAAGTTTAATGGTAAGATGTTTGGATTACATTGTCTGCTGCCACGATAGTACCAAAAAATCAGCTTCCAACTTCACCAGTTGTTTTCATTCTGCTTTGCTTGTAGACTGTAAATCCTTAAGGGCATATTTCTCACACTGTACCAATTTGTCATTCATCCACTAATCCACTAAGGCCCCTTTCACACTTGCGTTTTTCACGCGCGTTTTCTGCGCATGCTTTTGACGCGCAGAACTTGCATTGCACTCTGACCCATTGTAACCAATGGGTCTTTTCAGACTTGCATTTTTTTTCACGCACACACGCGCGTTTTTTTTTACGCGCGTTTAAATCTCGACATGCTCTACTTTTGCGAGTCACGCGCGTGAAAAATGCACCATACAAGTCTATGGAGATGCATCAAAAACGCATCGCACTCTGAGACACTTGCAAGTGCAATGCGTTTTTCACGCATCAATTGCCATAGAAAAGATAGAGCTCAGTCCGGAGTACTTTTCACGCGCATTTTCTGCGCGTGAAAAACGCATTGAAATTGCATTGAAAACGCGCATGAAAAACTGAGACACTGAACAAACTCTGACTGAAAACTGATTGCACTCTGATGCAAAATGCGCGTTTTTCACTGACCAAAGCCTGATCGCACCCTGAGCAAACTCTGACGTGAAATGCAACGCGAGTGTGGAAGGGGCCTAAGGCCCCTTTCACACTTGCGTTTTTCACGCGCGTTTTCTGCGCGTGCTTTTGACGTGCAGAACTTGCATTGCATCAAAAACGCATTGCACTCTGAGATACTTGCAAGTGCAATGCGTATTTCACGCATCAATTGCCATAGAAAAGATAGACCTCAGTCCTGAGTCCATTTCATGCGCATTTTCTGCGCGTGAAAAACGCATTGAAATTGCATTGAAAACGCGCGTGAAAAACTGAGACACTGAACAAACTCTGACTGAAAACTGATTGCACTCTGATGCAAAATGTGCGTTTTTCACTGACCAAACCCCTGATCGCACCCTGATCAAACTCTGACGTGATCTGCAACGCAAGTGTGGAAGGGGCCTCAGTCTTGGCATCTGTAGGGTATTTCTGGTGTGCACAAGCCCAGACACACATGTCATGAGTGTGTCCTAAAAACCTGCACCCTGTACTTCAGTTTGGGGTGCTTATTATCATATGTGCATCATGATAGCCCGCACACCACCCAGCACAGCCAGATACATCAAGAGGCTCCGGCCTTGATGTATCCGACGTGCCATTGCACAGCGTTTATTTCTATGCCAGGTGAAGAGCTCAACAGTGGCGTAACTATGAATGAGAGGGCCCCATAGCAAACTTTTGGCTGTGCCCCCCTCCTGACCACAGCACCTCCTCCCATCCCCTGCTCATTTTGAACATATACAATATTTTTTTAATTGTTTAAATTGTAATTATACAGCTTTAAAAGTAATTACAATACGGGGTTAGGAATGATGACCAAACACATAAAATGCCCAGCAGCGTCCTCAGGCAGTGGCCTCCACTCACTAATAACATGTCCAGCAGCTACCTCCCCTCGCTAATAACATGTCCAGCAGCAACCTCTCCTCACTAATAACATGTCCAGAAGCGACCAAAATGGTGGCTGAGCTCCTCCAGGTTACACCATGCACCTCTGGTCATGTGACTGACACAAACTGAGGTCAGGTCGCTTCACTCATGTGACAAGGGGAGCGCATTGCAGCTAGGAGGAGCTGGAGGAGTTACAGACGGTGGGCCGACAGGACCGCTGACACGGCGCCAGATGGGTAAGCAGGGGGCAGAAACACAGGGGCAGGATGTTGCAGGAACACGGGGGCGGCAGGAACAGAGAGGGGGGGCGGGACACGGGATGATTGTTTATACTGTGTTTCGTGGTATAGCAGGGCCCGGGTGGTGGTCAGACCGGGTCTAGAAATGCAGCGCAGGCTGCCGCCACCTAGGCCCCTGAAGCTCACAGACCTTGTAGCAACTGCTACGGCTGCTACAGTGGTAGTTACGCCACTGGAGCTCAGTTTTAATTTTATAAACAGCTGTGGGAAAATAATAGCTGAGGTCTCATTGGTTGTCATGGACAACTAGAACAGTTCTGCTCTCAGACATTTCCGATAAGTCTCCCCCGTAATGTGTGCGAATAAAGAAATTCACTCTAACCATTTAAGCTTTATTTAGAATATAAAGTTATTTTCCTATTGGGCTTAAAAACTCTCAGTCTTGGCAATGTATAGGTTATCATATTTTTGCCTGCAATGTACTGTGTATATTGAAGAAGGGATATTTGTGCACAGCTTGAACAGTTCTCTATGCGAAACAGCATGCCAAACTGTGTTACATCATGTGTAAAATACATAGTGACACCTCACCTGACCTGTAAGCTACCAGATGATGATATGAAGCTCCTCTGACATTAAAATGAAATGGTTTTTAAGCTTTCAGCTGTACTGCAATCAAAATCAGCATGAACAATCAGTAGTAAGTGTGAATCTATTAGATTACATTTGCATACATAAGTGGTGATTTACTTTGCATCCTTAAGGAAAATAATTTTAATATTTATATTGTTTGAGATTAAAGGGAATCTGTCACCACAATGTACCCACCCAAATTAACTGCTATGTTATGTAGGTCTATGCCCACACATGCCACCCATATTTTTGTTTTTATTTTCCCACTGCTTTTTCCCATGCCAAAACTTTACTTAAGAAATATACAGAAGTGCTTCCTAGTGCGTTAGCAGAGTGCCTCAGCAATAACAACGCCCTCTGCTACACTTCCATTGCTCAATGCCTTCTCGCATCCCTCCACCTTCAGCTACATCATTCCTTGGTCATACAATATTAGCCAAAGCTCTATGGCACTTTGCTAAGCGCTTTCCAAAGCACTTGAGCCTTATTTACTAATTTTTAAAGTGAGGTTTTGGCATGGAAGGGATAGCCGGAAAAAAAAAAAGTATGGGTGGCACATGTGGGCATAGCCACATATAAAATAACAGGTAATTTTGGCAGGTGCACTTGTGATTTAAAGGATTTTACTATATTTTACATATCAACCTTTACCTCAAGGAAAATGTACTAAGCCATGCACACTTTTAGCAATTTGCCGTGAAAGTGCTTTCAAAGAATGTGAAAGAATTGAGCATTACAGTCTAGTTTTATGGAGCAGGATAATGTTTGTACAGTCAGACTTTATTATCACATTCACAAAATATAGCTCAAAATCATTAAAGTAAGTAATAATTTAATTTGAATAAATACTGTATATACTCGAGTTTTTCAGCACAAAAAAAGTCAATACTCACCTTTCCGACACCTCTTCTTACGTCCGGCATTGGCAGGTCTGTGTGACATTGCGGTTCACAGGCTATGACGTCAGACACACAATATGATGGCAGTGGCGGCTGACATTAGAGCCTGTGCTTTGCAACATCACACGGACCTGCCAGTGGTAAGAAGAGGAGGGGTGACGACGGAAATATGAGTATTGACTTCCTTTTTTATGTTCTGGGCAAATTGGGGCTGGCTATATCCGGGGAGCAGGGTGGCTGGCTATATATTAGGAGGATGGCTGGATAAATACTGGGGGCAGGCTGACTGGCTATATACTGGAGGCAGGCTGGCTGGCTATATACTGGGGCTGGCTATATAATGGGGGCTGGCTATATACTAGGGAGCTAGCTGGCTATATACTGGGGTTGGCTGGCTATATACTGGGTGCAGGCTGGCTGGCTTTATACTGGGGGCTGGCTATATACTGGAGCTGGCTATACACTGGGGGCTGGCTGACTATATACTGATGGCTTGCTATATACTTGGATGTGGCTGGCTATATACTGGTGCTAGCTGGCTATATATGGGGGGCAGGGAGCTGGCTAGCTATATATACAGGAAAGCAGGGGACTAGGGGCTGTCTAGCTATTAAATGGGGGGCAGGGGGCTGGCTATATACTGGGGGTAGGGGGCTGGCTGTATACTATATACTGGAGGCAAGGGGCTGTCTGTCTATATACTGGGGTCATGGGGCTGAATAGCTATATACTGAGGAGAGGCTGTGACCAATGTGCTTCGCACCCTAGGCTTATACTTGAGTCAATAGGTGTTCCCATTTTTTATGGTAAAATTAGGAGCCACGGCTTATATTTGGGTCAACTTGCACTCCAGTATATACAGTAGCTAATTTTTCTTATAATAATAATAATTTTACAGACCATGAAGCAATAGGAATACCAAAATAAGATAAAGAGAGAATCAATATATAAGACAGAGAAGGAGCAACCGGGTAGACCTATGAAAACATACAATGATGAATAAAGGGGTCACAATGTTTTGAACTTAAGTGTCAGGCTCTATGTTTCACCATCCAATACTGTTTTAAACGTGACACTACCTTCATGTTATAGAAAATCATCTTTGTTATTTCATACATAAATTTGACTTGCTCCTAAAAATCTAAATTTAAATTTGTATAACTTTTGTAAATTCACCTTTGGCTTGCAACACTTCCTGAATCCTTCTGGGCATGCTCTTGATCAGATTTAAGCATGCCTCAACCAAATTCTGATCCCAAGTTCTTTTCTACATGTTCCCACTTAGGTACGAGAACAGTTTTTTTCTTCAGCTTAACCCACAAGGGTTTAATTGGATTGAGGTCTTGGATTGTGGGGACCATTATAGTAATTCTAGTTGTCAGTGATTTTCTTGACCAATTTTAATGAATGATTCCAGTCATTATCCTGCTGGATCACTATTTCTTGATTCATTAGCCCCCATTTCCCTTTTATTCTTCCACTTTTCATACTTTTTTGCAAGCTTGAGCCAATGCTTCATATGGCAATATTGAAGTCGATTTCTCTTCACCTTTTTTCTTTACACCACTCCAGACTTGTGTTATGCTGACATCTGTGTTCTTAATAGTATGAAGCATACAAGTTGCCTACACTGCTACGTTTGTCATTCCAAAACAGATAGACCTTGGGATGAGCCGACTCCTATATTTTTAATGGAGGGCCACCTCTTGGCTTTGGAATAAAGGGATGGAGATCATTTCAAATTCTTCTAATTGTCATGGTACACACTTGATGCAGTTTGCCAATTTGTTTGGCCAAGAGACTGCTATCAGTGAGGTGGATTGAAACCAAACCAATTCAATTCAAACCAGTGACTTTTCACTTGGGAGTCAACATGATAACACACTGAACTATATTAGATGAAATGTAAGAACAGGTTGTGATTCGTAGTATACAAGAAGAAAAAGAATGTTCTTCTACCAAGAGCAAAACAGTAACAATACAGTCACATGATAACAATCTGCATAACTATATAATTTTATAATATTGCAATTAAGATTTATGTATGAGACACAAAAGACGATTGTCTAGAAAAGTATAGGGTGAAAGTGGAATGTCATATCTATTAAAGTCCTGTAATCCTCTCATTGATAACCTGTAAAATTACAATATAATAAGTAAGTGTTGCATTATATTCTATAAACATTTAATAATGACACACTCAAATATAAGTAGAATGTAAAAAGAAAATCACGCTCTGGTGGCTCACTAGCCTCACCCATTGTTCTAATTTTAATAAAATACTATTTCTGTTGTAAAAATAAAAGCTTGAAGGAAATTTGTGTGGTGTTCAAGGGGGTAAATGGGGATGGAGTAGAAGGATTCAAAGACAACAGCATTTGTAACAGGTGAGATATTGGATTCTGGATAAAATCGGCACCAATCTTTTTAATGTGACCATTGTAGCAAACAGACTATGACCCTACTAGGCAGAGATCATCTTGCAATTAGGAATAGTCTTCTGAGATGTTAAGAGGCATAGTTTATTAAACTATAAAGACATTGATAGCAAGCAACACAGATGTCTCAATTTAGATTTCACAGCACACCAATGTAATTATTGCTGTCAGTATAGTTTCAGTTCTTACATTGCCTCCCTAAAGCATACTTGGTGACACCAGGTCTACTGTATTAGCTTGGGATCTTTGCTATCTGACAGCAGACTAGACATTTCTGGCACCACTCTCCTCTTACTCTTGCTTCCAACTGCTACAATACAAATGACATATTATCATTTTCACCAATCATATTTTCCAACACTATACAGACAGTACGTAGGTTATTTAGGTTTGCTCTTAATTTGAATTTATATGTTTGTCAGAAATGGAATGTTTTATAACTGTGACTCCAGGCAAAAAAAATTGCTGTCATGGGAACAAGGATTACCAATAAAACTTTATTACAGAAACTTTACAGCTAGTGATTGCAACCTGGGACTAAAGAAAAGCATCCTGAGAGCTTCACCAGAGGTCACAGTGGGTAGAGAGGTCCGACTGTAACCGAGGGTCGTCTGTAAGGCATGTGTCTCTAAGTTCGGAAATTATACCAGGCTCTGTACAAAAAAATAAACATAGTAAACACATTGGGGGACATTTACTTACCCTTCCGGAGGAGTTCACAGAGTACACAGTACATTGTCTGATGATAAGGTACTCTACCGCGATTCACTTATATCGTGTGTCCGATATCCTGCATGTGTCGCTTCCCCGCTCAGGTCTGCTGGAGTTCACCTTGTTCTTCCTGGTGCATGTAAGTGCTTGCAACACAATTTTAAAGTGAAATCTCACACTCAGTCCATCGGATCGTCCAACGACATGCCCCCCGCTTTCTGTCACATGAAAGCCAGCGACGCTGCACTACACTCCGATCGTGTGCAACACAATCCCCTGTTAAATACCTGTCACAGCCGTGCAAAACCAGAAAACGTTGAAAAGTGTGACGAAAGTGCGTCCGTGGACCCTTAGTAATAATCATTATCCTCAAAACCTTACATGTTTATAAAGACAGAGAAAACAATGAATGCAAAAAGCTAAACATTTTTGGGTGTGTAACATCTCATAATCATCTCCAGTAAAATTGTTGCAATAGTCTAAAGTTGGCAATAGAGTAAACATTCTGTGGTCTGTATGTAATATTAATGTCAAAAGATTGATATTGTAGCTGAAATTGTCATTTGACGAATGCTCCCTTTGTCTTCCAGAACTCTTTGAATTTGAATCTATTGATTTGTCGGATTATACATTGTATACAGAATCTGCAAGAAAGCCTTTTGTTTTAATAAAGGCATTTTACAGTGATGGAGAACAAGGTGTGACCCATTATTCTAACTAAGCATGTACGCTTAAACAAAGGTTGATAGTTCTAGATGCTCCTGGCCTTAATTTCAGGACAAGTCTTCTCCTGTTATCGACGTGCAGAAGCGCACAAAGAAAGTATGAACAGTGATGGGATTAAATAATCTATTTAATTCTATTTAGACCCAAGCTATTTTGTGTGAATGTTGGCTTCATTAAAATAAATTGTTGGCATAAAGGAAATGGTTTGATTATATTTATTGCACATATATTTGAAAGAATCAATATATTCAATTTACACTGCTAACCAAAAATTTACAACAATAATTACAATACGATGTAAGAATTATTTTAAATTGTAGGTTTGTCAAGATACCATCTCTTCAAGCTGTTACTCTGCTTTTATTTACTGTGGTAAATTATCTGTTATTGGCATTTTAATGACCACCACATGTCTTTTAGATGTAGCTGCATGATGATGGCTGCATCTATTTTGACGTCTTATAATGTTTTGTGATTTAAATGGTGCTCTTTGAAGTATAGTATTACCTATAGACTAAATCCTTTGCATACTATTTTTAGGTATTAAAGGAATTTATATATTAGGTGGTATAATATAGAGACATCTGACAGATATTCTATAAAGAAACAAAATAAGAAATGTTTTGTTATTAATACATAAGCATAATTTTTTAAGGTATGCGTACACTTGGATGGGCCAAAATCGATGCTTTTGAACAGGACTTAAGAAGCAGTCAATTTGTATGGAAACCCAGGGAGTTCTCATCACAGCTAATATTTCATCTTGGGAAGGAGCCAGATAATATTAATGAGTGCAGCTCAAGTATCAGCGGATTAGGTAATTAAAAAAACAAGCTATACTGATTACCAGCCACATGACAGAGCATGGAAGACATCACTTACAATAAAACCTGTAATTAAAGCATCTTAATTCTGTAATGTCGATATCCGACACAGAAATGTCTATTTTTATTCCATTGATATGGCTTTATTTGAGTAGAAAATTAGCTTAATTTTAAAGTATTTGTCACTTTACAAAATGCCTGTTGAATACCTTTTCAATGTCTTCTACATTAAAGGAGAAGCTTTAGTTATACAACAGTGTAATATAAGCGGAATACTAAGGGCATTAAGTCATTAGAAAAATTACACAAGAGCATTAGGTCATTAAAAAGTTTTTCCAAACCATGAAACTATAGGTGTAATGTATTTTCTCTGTGGCAAGTATCTGTTACCAACAGCTATAGGGCATCCAGCAAGGAGGGACTCTGCATAGTTCTTATTTTATGTTTGTCCACTTAATGATAACTGTCGATAGTTTATGGTTAGTCTGAGCATTGTGACAGTCTTCATGCAGAAGATGATCTCCTAAAATATTTGGTTAATAATTATGTGCTATTTATTCCAGATTCTAATGATTCAAGCATTGAGTTTACATTGTATGATCCAACAAAGGAGATTAAAAGTACCATGAATCATCATATGCAAGAAAGCAGGTAAGAAACTGGAATAGGCTGCCAGCAAATGTTTAGAAGAGAAGTAATTATTACTAATCTAAGATATTCAAATTGTAGAAAGACCACAGCTGTACCCAAGCTGTACCATTTGGAAACAAATGTTATAAAATGACCTTTGTTGCCTATTTCTGTAGAAAAGAAGAAGAGCTATTGTTTATGCCCGCTTGGGTGAAGCATGATGAATCAAATAAGTTGCCAACTCCTACAACAGTTCAGGAACCCTTTATCTTATGCATTGATGCTTTGCACTATATGCCTGACTGTGCCACTATAGTAAAGGTAATATTCTTATGTACTATGCTGAAGAAAAAGTTTATATTGCCTGCCAGTTCTTAAAATATATTTTTATATAATATATTGTCACCTATGTTGATGTATATGGTCATTTATTAAATCTAAAAAGTAAAGTATTAAATAAGTGTGGACAGTAAAACCATGGGTAACTTTGTGTATAAGAGTCTAAAAGTAAGGCAGATAGCATTAAAATGTAAGTAGGACTGTCTAGTTCAACTTTGCACTTTCTATTAATGAGCTTAGTGATTTACAGCAGAAAAATAGCCCCGATTTTGCCAGAACTTAATTTTAGTTAATTTTGTCCTTTTGTCTATAGAGTGTATCTGTTGATGCTTGCTTTCCAGTTACAATTTCAACCACATTTCATTATAAGAAAAACTCTTAGCTTTTAGTTTCATTCTTCTCTTCCAGATATGACTGCAGCAAAAACCTTATGCCACAGGATAATGTGCTGGCGTTGTGGCATCGGATTTATTGCTGTAATTGGGAGGGGGAAACAGGATGTGACATTGTTCTGTAGTTCTAGTCTGTTAGAGCATCCTGAAAAGTAGATATTTGACTTAATGCAATCACATCATGTAGCGCATACAAAGAAGGGGGAGATGTGACTGAGGAAATACATAAAATAAAAGTTGTGGCAATTTTAACGTAAGGGCTATTCCTAATGAATAAATGAGAAAAATAAATTTAGAGAGATTTTCTTAACGAAGTGTCAAAGTCTGAACACCTTTCCAGTTGCACTGTAATGGAAGCCTCTTTTGCATAGGGTTTTTGCCAATAGGGGATTCTAAAGCCATCATGTAGGTAGTGATTGTGTATTATATCCAGTTTCATGTTTCATTTACAAACATAATTCTTCTAACAAATATATAAACAATGAAAGCCTTAATAAACTATTTCTATTGCTATTATCCATATTATTGCATACAGTTCTATAAGCAAAAATAGTATGTCTTCTTTCAAATCTATAAATACATTAAGTATTCTAATTTACTTTTAGGTTTCAGCAAAAATTCTAAATTCTGGAACACAATCTGTATCTGAAATAATTACTTTTCCAGATGTCTACAGTTCAGCAAGAAATCCTGTGTTTAATGTCTGCAAAACGATCAGCCCTGGGGATGGAAAACAAAATGTTAATACCTATGTTCTCTTTCAAGTAACTACGGTAGACAATCAATCTGGAAAAGTGGCTGTAATTGGTAATTATATCCCTATGCTACTATTGTATATCTTTCTATACATTGTAATGTTTGGCTCTTCAATTTCATACTTTTTATACCTCCGACAATAAAAGGAAGTAAAAATGGTCAGATTGTTTTCAATTTGTCTATATTTTGTCTGGCTACCATTATTTCCCAGCACTGCCATTGCCCTTTTGGGCATTGGGTTCACTAGAGCTTCAAAGGTTGCCACTGGAATTCTCTTCCACTCCTCCATGAATACAATACAGAGCTGGTGGATTTTAGAGACCTTTCAAGGTATTGGTTGTCTTGGAGGTGTGTTTGGGGTCATTATTACGTTGGAATAAAGCTCCCAGATACTGTTGGTGGCATTTATGAAGCTATAATAGCTATGGAGGATAACCGTTTACATGATTACAGCTTGATCTGTTGGTGGCAGTGTATTTTATGGCAAGAGCATAAAGTGAGCCTACAAACTGCCATTAAAAATGTGGAAGAGGGATAAAAAATGTTGCGCTGCTCTGGTTTATTATTGCGCTGCTCTGGTTTATTATTGCGCTGCTCTACGATTTATTTATTCAAATAGCGTAAAATTATGGACAACGCGTTTCAGGGTGTACCACTCCCTTCATCAGGTCCAAGTAAGAGAATGTCTATGATTTTATACAAAACATAAAAAGTGTATAAGAGAATGCATAAAAGTTTATCGACATATAGAAGATGCATGGATAAATATGTACTAGGCAAATAATTCATATAATACAAGTTCATATGGGGCATGTGTGGGTTACACTGGGAAACGTATGTGATATGGTGAGAAACTAATGTTTCTTTTTACCCTAGTCGGGCTTATGGTTAGTCTCAGGGTAGAATTCTATTAGTAGAGGTAAAGATGGGAATAAGTTCAGTATAACAGTCTTTCTAATGATAAGCCTCATTATTTGGGGTGGATCTTGTAATTGGAGTTATACTTACTGATAATCAGATGGCGAGCTGGTAGGAGCGCTGTGTATGGCATCCCTGTCGGCTTCGAGGGTTTAAGTGCCCGAGGATCGGGAGCCCCGCATGCGCCAGAATTGTAACCGATTGTTACTTGTAATGATTGTTAATTGTAATAACAGGCAGTCTGCTGTAGCTCACCGTGATTCCAGGTGAATAGTTGGACCATTCAAAAGGTGGATACTGTTCTGTGTGAGTACGCCCTCTCACGACCAGAGCCATATTGCCTGCTCTGTGTCACGCATACGTGTTATACACATATTTTTTCTTGACTTGATCATTAAAAATACCAGGAAGGCAGATGGAAAACCAAATATGAAGACAGCCTTAAACCCTGCAATAGGGATAACAAAAATAAATATTTTTCATGTTGCATTTCATGTGTATATATTAAATACTTTTTTGCAATATAATTATTAGTATGTCCTTGGATTATGATTGCCATTATACCAGCTATTGGGGGGATTTATTGTTTAATTCCTGGTCTTCTTTTGGTGTTGTTTTGGTGCATCCACCTTTTGAGCCTGACTGTATTTCAGATTGACATAGACAAAGTCACTTACACATTTCACCAAAATCACTTACACATAAACCTATGCTACAACAAATTCACCATTACCTTTCTATTAGATCTTTTTTTTGTGCCTGATTTATTATTTCATGCTTTCTGGGGCACAATTTTCTCAAAACTACTCTAGTGCTCTGCTGGTGTAGAGGCAGCAGGACGAACCATTCCAACTTCAAGACAGCAAACAGACTAACATGTTGCATGCAAGATGGGATAACATAATGTATCCAGCACATTCAAAACTGGCACACAACCAACACTGAATTTTAAACTGCTATAAACATCTGCAAAAAACACTTGTAATGTCAGTTATATTAAGTTAGTGGCCTGAATGTTTTTTGCCAACAGCTGAAAGTTTGCACATTTTGCTAATAAACATGGGTGAAGAAAGATACTTTTGATTGTGTATCTGTATAATTTTGTCATGTGTTCTGTGTTCCTTTTAGAAACTGTATTACACATGGAATTATTTTTCAGGATATTACTGCAATTTCTATAGACACCACTATATTAGTGTTAAAAATGTAATTTAGTCTATGTGTGTATAACTGCTATATTTTACTTCCATGTGTTATCTAGGAAACTGCATTCTTTGTGTCTTTAATAAAGATGGAAAACTTAATGTTGGAGGATTTCAACTAAAGCTCAGAACAGGTGTCCCATATAAAAAACTGCAATCTCTTAACCCTCCTGATTTATCCACCTACCCTGCTTTCCCATGTTGTACACTCTTGGTTCGACTCCTGCCAAATACTGAGGCAAGTTTACTTTTCTCCATTATATCTGTAAAACGTGTCATTTAGGCTAATACACATGAATATGCTCATTCCCAGAATAGATACAATTATACTGTATGTGATGCAAGGAGGCACCACAACAGCACCAAGCTAGCACCTGGCATTTTGCATTGTTTACATGTACATTGTAACATGTGCTGCTTGTCCCCAATTGCATGAGTTCCAGTGAAAATGCATATTCGCGATCCAGTGGCGTGTTCTCTGCACTGGATTCGGGTCCGGCCGGGATTCATTAAAGTAGTTCCTCCGCCGTCCGCCAGGTGGTGCTGCTGCGCTGAAAAGCATCGGAATGCGCTGGAGTTAACCGGGCCGGGCTGAGTGAAGGTAAGTGCAAGCTCCGCAACAGATTTTTTGTTTTAAATGTGGCGGTTTTTCCGAATCCCTCTGGTTTTCATTCGGCCACGCACCCCGATTTTCGTCGCGTGCATGCCAGCCCCGATGTGCCACAATCTGGTCGCGTGCGCCAAAATCCCGGGGCAATTCAGGGGAAATCGGCGCAAATCGGAAATATTCGGGTAACACGTCGGGAAAACGCGAATCGGGCCCTTAGTAAATGACCCCCATTGTCTCTCCCACCCCAGGATAACAGTGCAGGCTGCAGCAGTAGAGGGGAGCACAGGACAGTGCAGACACTCAGAGCACTTCCTGCTCTTCTCGCTTTTCTGTCCCCTGGCTCCCTCCTCCCCTCACCTCTGTTC
Organism: Engystomops pustulosus; assembly: GCA_019512145.1. NCBI lineage: Eukaryota > Metazoa > Chordata > Amphibia > Anura > Leptodactylidae > Engystomops > Engystomops pustulosus. The sequence goes on along the minus strand of CM033642.1, from coordinate 125,713,298 downwards.
CGTCTCCTCCAGTTGATAGTGTCATTCAGCAAAAGCTTCCTCTGTGAGAGGGGCTGCTTCCTCTGCACATGAGGTGGTAGGGGACCCCTAGGAGCCACTGACAGCACTTCCCTGGTACACAGAGGCACGGGGATTGTGGGTGGGGCCTCATGGCGGACCCTGACTGTACTGAGCTGTGCAGCAGCTTTTACTCCAACTGCAGCACTGTACATCACAGCACAGTTGAGTCATTCTGTGGCTCCACACTAATGTTGCTCTCTATTGCCTGCTACCTCCTACTGATTGATGCCTAGCCAGGACATGCCATGGTCATTATTATTTTATCATGACATGTCCTGGCTTAGACTGGCTGCTCAGTGCATGATGCCGCCCTCATAGACCACCAGAGGGCGCCGCCTAAGACGAAAGTCTCAACTCGCCTCATGGTTGGTGCGCCCCTGTGTACAAGGTATAATAAATACACTATTATATCCATTCAGAAAACGCATTTGCTTCACTTGTAATCAGATATGATTACTTCCAGATCATGTTCATACAATGCAGGTAAAACTGCAGCACAAAAAAGCAAATCCCCCCATTTTCTTACGAGATGTCACTGTGTGGTCTGAATAAGCCAACCCATATTTCTTTGCCTCAATACAATAACAAAGATATCTAATTTATATAGCATTTTAATTGTGTTATATAGTTTTTTAATGTTTAGTGTCTGTATAATGCAGCAGACACCCGCCATGAATGGAGAAGGCTCAGGCCCTCTACATACAACAGTACCAGAACTTCACTGTTATTTTACCTGTGCTTCTTCAAGCACTCAGTTAACAGAGTGCTCCTCCATCTCACATGTAATTATATACCAAGGACATTTAAACTATAGAGCTCTTAAGCAACATTGCAGATAAGCTCTATAAAGATCTTTACCACAAGTGCCAATATTAAGGCCTCTGAGAAATCTTCCAACCTTCTTTTCAGGTTACCATTTATAACAATGAAACTTTTTTTCCCAATTTATTTTTCATTATCATTTTCTTTGTGTTAGGCTCCCTATACTTTAGTTAGACCACAGCTATACCGTCTACCTTATCCCCTCCCTAGTACATAACCCATGCTCAATAAGGCCAATGCCGCATGTATATTCAATATCAAGAAGGGAGGAAGTCACTGCCAGAAGCCTTTGTATGTATGTTTAAATCGAATGCCCTATCCCTTCCTTAAAATCTGCCATCTGGGGAGCATCAGGCTACCTATACAAACATATCATATGACTTGCTGGCACTCATGCGTTTGTCATGTGTTTGGCCAAGATGCCATTGTATAACTATCGAGCTGCATCCAGTATGCTAAATAAATGTATAAATATGTAAAAATATTTTCCCAGCATCTTCTGAGGTTTGTCATGTGTCATCTGAAAATATGGTTCAGAAAGAATGGGAAAATGAAAAGCTTAAATGGAAGTCAGGTGCACATCATTATGATATAATGTATATTATTAATACATTGCAGAAAAATCTGCATATCTAGTTACTAGATAATCTAACCATATATTCTAACATATCTTCTTCATAGAGAAGCTGCTCTGATCTGAAATACAGTACATGTGGATTCTGAAGTGTCTTCATTTTGCAAATGATAGTCATTGGCATATTTAGGTCAGAGCACTGGAGCAAATCTCTATATTCATCTGAAAAGTGCTCATGCATGTTGTATTGTGTCACAAAAGCAAACTGTAACTAGGAAGCAAATGTGCGTACTCTATCTCAGAACAGAATCTGCTCCAGGCCATCAGTGTTATCGGTAAGATCTAAACAAAGGATAGATTGCAATAAAAAAAGAAAATGCGTCGGAGAGAATACCAAAAATAATATATTAAAATGCCAATTTCCCTGGAAAGACTTAATTCTCAGCAGAGATAGGAATTTGGTAGTTACCTGAATAAATCATTTACCAGGAGCAGAAGTTCTCCTCTTTGGTCGTCTTTTTAACAATTTTTTTGTCATTGTAGTGCATGGTTGTTTTCCTATTTTTAAAATTTTTAATTTAAATTTTATTATGCATTCAAAGTGCATACGTTGGGCATTAATTGGTTGTAATAAATACTGGATCACCAGATATTTGCATCTAATGGACAGTCATAGAAAAAAAATAAAAATTTGAGGACTTTAGCGTGGGGATCTTCAACAACTATAAAGGTGATATCATTACACGGCATCTTTCCATCAGAGCACCTGTTATAAGGGAAAAGTTGTATGGATCAGTGGCAGAGAAAGCAACCTTCTGCACCATATACCTGTATAGGAGATACAGCAATAGATGCTTTCCAGAAAGCCATAGTTTTTTTGCCTTGTAAATCTGCAGCATTCCTTTGTTAATTGTCTGTGCTCTGGGGGTGGTTTGCAGAATTACTTTTACTTCAGAAATTTTATCAAAGACTGGTGTAAATGACAATTTGTATGCAGTTCTGCAAATGTGTTGATGCTAAATATTATATTACATATTTAAATTTTAAAAAAGTATAATAAACAATTATTTTTCTATGTGCCATTTTAACTACTATGGGGGGAACTTAGTTTTATGCTTTTACTAACCTTATCCTCTTTAGAAACTGGTTATTAACATATGATTGGCATAATTCCTGGTCTGTTATACTACCTGTCATGGAAATAATATACACTTAGTACTGTGATATATGAATATAGAGAGCATATGGCATATCAACATGAGGTGACAAATGATTTTTCATGTTTATCTAGAATACTCCTTTATAGGAGATTTCCACATGATTGCCATTGATGTCATATACATTTGATATGCCCTGTTTATGACATAGACTTGGCATTGCATGCATGGTCAGTCATTATAGTGTATGAGATACATATGGAAACTCACAAATGTCCAAAATTGTGGTAACTAATAACACTGTTATTTCAGGATTGTTAGAATCGGACCCCATCAGTCACATAAGTGTAAATTATGATTACTTTAGTTGTTGGTTTAAGACATTTACTTGCAAATTTAAATCAGTAGCAACATTGTATATGCCTATCAGTACTGACAAAATGAAGACGCTTCTGATATATTTGGAGGAGCAAATGCTTAAGACGAAGCAGCAGTATACAGTCAGTTCCGATCTAATGCTGTTTTTGCTGTTCTTTTATATTGCTCCCATAGCAATATCTAAAAATTATTTCAATAACAGTGTACATAGTCCAAGCATGAATGCAAACCATTGCAGACATGATTATGTTGATTTAGTGTTGCTGAACCAGCATAGCATATGTCAGTGTGAACAGTGCCTAATACTTCTCATGCTCACTATATGCTCTATCTTCCTGCAGCACTTGGAGCCCATGGCTAACTATATATCGGGCTACTACTTTACTGATGATGCCAAACCTACAAGGTCAGAGCTCCGGATTATATCCACATTTCAGAAGGATGTCTTGTTTCCTAAAAGTGTAAAAGATATGGCAGAACATTTAATGAAGAAAGAGCAAAGCCAAGGTATTATGGTGTTGTTACAAGATACATTGGTACTGGTTATTTCTTCTTGGCTTTGTGTAGCTATTTAATCTTTTTTTTACATTTAAACAACATAATTTGGCCCACTGAAAGAAATCTTTGAACAGCAATCAAGTACTGTATTTCTGCCAACCATCAGCAACAGTCTTCCTAGAAACTAATCAGTCCTACTTTAATTTGTGCATGTCCTGCACTGTGTATTGTAATATTTATTCTTTTTTTCTTTTTGATTCAATTTTCTTTGTTTTATACGTTGAAATAGAGGGAGCACTGTTTTAAACTATCATTGTAGCTTGTTTAAAAGCATTCATTTAGGCTAGATTCAGACTTTCTGTTGGCAACTTCAGTCATTATTTATGGTGAAAAAAATAATGATGCAGCCCATGTAATTTTTTCCTCTATAAATAAAGGAAGCCATCCTTGTTTACCAGGAAACCTATTAGAACAGAAGACTTTTGGTTCACTATTGAGTCAGTGATTGCCCCAGCCCTGCCCAGATAACTGTTTCCCTTGGTCTGCTCTGATTTCGTCTCTTAAAGGGGTTGGCTACTTTTCAATAAATGTGTTCCATTAGAACACTGCATGTATCTCTGCATCTCTGCATATATATGTACCTGTGTCTTTGCATTCTTTGAAAGCTTCATCCTTTTCCTGTTATTACCATGGGGCCCACTGCATATGTACACAACTTCCTGTTTCTCACTCCGACAGCCTGCCCTCATGGCATTTCCCACTCTGTGTGTCTCGCTCTCACAGTCTGTCTCACTGACAGACACAGGAAGAGGGGAAGGGGGAGCAGGATGAATCATAGCTACTGCAGCTATGATTCATACGTGCTCACACATGTAAACAAAAAATCACGGAAAGTCTACTTACAGTACAAATGTAAGTATCAGGAATGCTGAATCAATTGATGAACTTTCAAGGAACTTTATTGAGGCAGCGAAGTCACATGGGCAATTTATGTGAAAGTATGCCCAACCCCTTTAATGGATGCAGTACAAAAGTTAACAGAAGTAAATCTTGCACATGTTTGTCTCACACTACTGTATCTTGTACATGTTTGTCTCACACTATTGCATCTTGCACATGTTTGTCTCAAGCTATTGCTTTTTCTACATATTCCTAAAATAGTTGATAGAAATCAGGTATGAATGTTTTCCATATTATTTTTGGGGTGTCTTAGCCTAATATCAGTGGTGTTCTGCTATTAGCTGACTTCCCCTTGAGCTAACATTCTGATTTTCGCTCCAGGTTTGTGTCTAGACCCCATAACTGTCTTGTGTAACTGGGGAACCAGAATTATGAATTGTGCCCCAGATATGGACAGCTATGATATTCTACGTTTTGGAGGAAAACCCAAAATCTGCTGGTTCTTTCACCCCACCCCCCTTACTGAACCACTCTGGCCTAAAGTGTTAATTTCCACACTTAGGGAAGAACACTGATCTAACAGAGAATCCCTGGGGTGTTAGAGACACACTGCCAGGCTCCTCTTCCTGGCTAGTTGTAAAAAACAAATGGAGCCTCAGGACATGATTGAAACAACACAAAAGAAAGAAAAATAAAATAAAAATAAAGCAAACAAACTGTAGAGTGGTAATATTATCACACACAGTATCCCAAATGATTTTACATATGTACAGAACCCTCTATTTTACATATACCAGTACCCACATAATGAATTAATACATGCAGCTCCCACTTTTAATTCATACTTTGCACTCTGTAATATCTACCCAGCACACTGCCCTCCAGTATATATGTTTTAATCACACTGCCCTTAGTATATATGTGCAACACCCCTGCCAATGTATAGGCAAGGGGGTAGTCGCAAATAGGGACCTCTGTCTGTCTCTCCCCAGAAGGTGAGCCTGGGCAACTCACCTAAGGGATAGTTCAGTAAGTCTGAGGTAATTAGCTGCTGTAGATTCTTCCTGAACAGGCAAGGGTAAAAGTAGATGTGAGTATCAGCCAACTGTATTTCAACATGTACACTGGAGTGTGATTGGAGAGGTAGCCACCACCTGACCAGGATAATAAAACCCCTGGACAGGGAGGGGCTAAAGATCTTTCCAGTAAGCCTCTTTACCACCAGCTCCCCTGAGAGCACACCCTGTCACAAAGAGAGTGAAGAGAGAGACAGCGTCAGTCCACCATCAGGGCTGACACTCAGCTAAACCCAGGACAAGAACTGCAGCTTCCACAACTGGACAAAGCTCCATCCCAGCCTGCATCTACTACCAGGCTGGTGAACCAATTCCTGAGGACACCTTTCCATGATCACTCCAGAACATTTAGGTCTGTTTGCCTGCTGTTGTTCACTGAAGAACCATGAGCTATTTAGCACAACGTTGCTTCCGTCTGATCCCTGGATACGGCTGTCACCACCACATGCTCCCCATCCATCACCCAGGGACATACATTACAGACATCAAGGGGTTGCCCCAGGAAGATACAGTACATCAGTCTCTCCCTCCATATTTCTTGCACACACCACCTACTGGAGACCTGCCAGCCACTCTGGTATTCTTGGCCCCGGCTGCCTCCAGGCCACAAGAAAAGGCTAGGTCCCGGTTGGGGATGTTGCATATTTATCTAGCACACTGCCCCCACAATACATATCTATCCAGCACACTGCCCCAGTATATATGCATCCAGAACACTGCCACCAGTATATAGATATCCAGCAAACTGTACTTCCACCCCAGTATATAGTTATCCAACACACTGCACTGCCTCCCCAGTATATAGGTAGTTGGCACACTGCACCCCCCAGTATATAGATAGTAAGCACACCATACCCCCAGTATATAGCTAGCCAGCACACTGCACCCCCAAGTATATAACTAGCTGACACACTGCACCTCCTCATGATATAGGTAGCCATCACTCTGTACTCTCCAGTATATAGGTAGCCAACACACACACCCGCAGTATATAGGTAGTGCGCACATTGCACCCCCCTTCCTCCCAGTTTATAGTAACCAGCACATGGCAGCTCCCTTCAGTATATAGGTAGCCAGCACACTGCAACCCCTCCACCACAGTTTATAGGTAGCCAGTACACAGCAGCCCCCAGCATATAGGTAGCCACACACTGCAGCCCCCAGTAAATAGGTAGCCAGTATACTGCACCCCCTCTACCCAATATAAAGGTAGCCAGCACAGTGCCCCCAGCACATAAAAAAATATATACAAAGTACTCAATTTCCAGCGCTTCCCGTGGCTCCTCTCCTCCCCTCTGATATCTTCTGCATTAGCACAGACAGAGCCCATTCTCTGCGCTCTGCACACTATGACGCAAAGCCTCATTATGTTGCTGGCCCTGCCTGCTCTACCACTGAAGATAGAAGAGAGAAGAAGAGGAGCCGTAGGGTGAATACTTAGTTTTTTGTTTTTTTTACTGGGGCAGTGGGCATGTGCTGGCGCTCAACCACCCCCTCCCCTCCTGCTCAGTCCACCCGGTGGAGTCCAGGGCCGGCTCCCGCCCCATTCAGTGGAGGAAATGGGCCTGATTCATTCATTTATAAAAGCATAATTAAACACTGAAAAAAAGGTACACGGAGCTAATTGTCCCTGTTTCTACATATATGTAGATTGGTATAGAAATTAGGCTATATGCATTCCAGCCATTGCAGAGGTATTCTTTCAGGAAATAATTGTTTTACAGAAAATATCAATTCACGGAATTTATTTATAAATCTTAATCTGTTGGCTAACAATAAAATTCATTGTTAAACGGCATGTCCTATTACTTTGTAAGTGTCAGTAACTTATAAAGCTTATAGTTACTACTATTATTATGTATATATTTCATTATGTAACAATGCAGTATATATGAATATTTACATACTTCTTATATTTTTAGCAATGCCTGAAAATCAGTTAAAGGATTGGTATGAAGCCAGGTTAGGTGATAAATCATCCCTGGAAGAGCCATCTTTAGTAGATTGCAACATGCACAATGTAGTACGATATCATCAGCAGTCTGGTCTGTGTGTCCGAATTAAACAAGCTTTTGGATTGGAAGGTATTACAACTTTATTACCCATTATTATAAAATTTTACCTTAATTTAAAGAGGACCTGTCACCCGAATATTGGCTCTAGGAGCTGCTTACTAAAGTAAGTAACTCCCTAGCCCTACTCCAGTAATAGCAGTGTTAAACCGAACACTACACTACGTAGCCATCATGAGGGGGGTGGTCCCCTCCCACACCAGGCTTCACCTCCCACACCAGTCACCACCTCCTCAGACCACACCTTCATGAAAACGCCAGACCTCTGTTAGCTTCGCCCTGTATTCGAGCGGCTATGTAATGCAGTATTCCCTAGCCTTATCGGTATGTTCCTGCTATTACTGGATTAGCGCTAGGGAGCTGCTTACTTTAGTAAGCATCTCATAGAGCCAATATTTGGGTCTCAGGTCCTCTTTAAGATGCAGTGTTCTCATTATAGGGTTTGTCCAAAATTGATGCCACCAATAATTCTTTTGTCTTTTCTAGAAATTGTAGTAAATGAGCATTCCATTCCAAAATTTCAAGTATACCTAAAATTTTTTACTTTTCATATATCTAAAGTAGTACACATAATAAGAAACAGAATTTTTTTTAGCCTTTATATGATTTTTTTAGCATGTTTTCCCCTCATCTCTTTTTTTTTTAATTATTTTTTTATTAAATAAATCTTTATTATCTTATAAACGTTAAAAGAATAAGAACAACTTGTACATGGAATACATTTCAAGAGGTGCGTGATACAGTCAGTTTTCACAAAAAAAGTATTCACATTTACATTTTGCTTCTAATTTTGCTTTGTCCACTTATAATATTTACTATTTTGCAAGTATATTACGAACATATGTAATTTGTTTGTTTTCAAAGTTTCTTCCCCCCTCCCCTTTTACCCTCCCCCCCCCCCCCCCCGAGCCGGAGGAGAAAAAAAAAAAAAAAGGGCGATGGGCCTGGTTCCTTCTTAGCTATTTGGTTGGTGTCCCCAGATCTTTTCCCAGTGTTTGGTTTTCTTGATACGCGTATAATATACTTGTTCATATTTCTCTACTTTTTTACATAATACTTCCCATTGCTGTAATGTTGGGCCCGTTGTGGATTTCCACATTCTTGCAATTGTCACTTTAGCAAGGAGTGAGAGTCTGCAAATGGCTGCTATGTGGTGGTTCCCCAGCCCTGGACAGAGATCACAGCTAATCATGTTAAGTATCAGTACCTTGGCCGAGTCCTCAATTGTAATACCCAGTCGTTGTTCCATTCTCTGATGTACCCCTTCCCAAAAAGGGATAATTTTGGGGCACTTCCAAACCATGTGGAGGAACCCCGCCTCCTCTGACCCACAGCGCCAACACTCTGTAAGTGTACTTCCACCCATTCTCATAATCCTTCGTGGAGTGTAATATATTCTATGTAAGAAGTTAAAATAAGCCATCCTGTGATTCATATTTAGTGTGGTATGTGTTATATTATTGAACGCCTTATTCCATTGTTCGGTGGTGACCTCCCCAATTTCTGATTCCCAGTGGCCCTGGGCCTTGAATCTTATGTGCTGCGTGTTTTCTATGTGTAACATATTGTAAATCTTTGAAATTGTGAATTTGGTCCTGCCATCCGACCACAGTCTATCTATCAAAGTGTCTCTTTCTATCAAAAAACTTTTTTTTTCCCCGGACCCTCTATATGCGTCCATGAGCTGTGCATAGTAAAAGTGATATTTTTTCCCCACTCCATATTTTTTTTGTATCTCTATAAAGGGCATTGGGCGGCCATCTTTAAAAAGCTGTGCTACCCTATTAATCCCTCGGGATTTCCAACAATCCCCGCTTCCTCCCATTCTCCAAAATTCCCTAATGTGGGTGTTGTGCCACAGCGGCGTGCTTTCAATTGAACCTTCTATCCTACCTATTTTCCTTAGTGTTTTCCATACCTCGTTTAACATAGTGCAAATTGCTTTTTTTTTCCCTGCCCCTTTACCAAGTTGCCCTGACTCTAGTGCTTCCATCCAGTGGTTGCAGCCCCTGACCTGTCTCAGGATATTTTCCCTTACCACCGAATCCTTCCATCTGCTTATATAACATATCTTAGCTGCCATGTAGTACAGCTTGAAATTGGGGATTGACAGACCTCCTTCCCTATACTTCTTGTGTAAATATTTGAGCTTTATCCTGACGTGTTTCCGTCCCCAGATTAGCTCATTGATCAATCTCTCTATGAGTCGGAAAAGTTTGTCTTGGATCCACACGGGGGAAGCAGACAGTGCGTATAACAAATGTTTTCCCCTCATCTCTAATTTTAGTGGTAAAGAAAGAATAGTTTCCAGCATAACTCTCTCATTCAAATTGAGAGAGATGGCTCAGTAGTAGTAACATGTCTCGTTGCAGATGGTAGAGAGATACAAGACTTACTGATTTTTACAGCTAAAACTGTCTCTCTTACCTTTTCCCCTTTTCAAAGATTGCTATTATAATCTGTTATACATAACTACAACTTTCTGTCTATCTTGCTCGTTTGGGAGCTTTACAGTTGGCATGAGACAAGACTGACACCTTGCCTTCTCCAAACAAGCTGTTTTCCAGATGTTCCAAACAATCAGAAAGGGGATTTATCAGAGAAAATGACTTTACCCCAGTCCTCAGCAGTCCACTCCCTGTACCTTTTGCAGAATATCAGTCTGTCCCTGATGTTTTTTCTGCAGAAAAGTGGCTTCTTTGCTGCCCTCCTTGACACCAGGCCTTGCTCCAAGAGTCTCCGCCTCACAGTGCGTGCAAATGCACTCACACCTGCCTGCTACCAATCCTGAGCAAGCTCTGCACTGCTGGTTGCCCCATTCCCAAGCTGAAACACTTTTAAGAGACAGTCCTGGCGCTTTCTGGTCCTTCTTTGGCCCCCTGGAGCCTTTTTGGCAACAATGGAACCTCTCCTTGAATTCCTTGATGATGTGATATATTGTTGACTGAGGTGCAATCCTTCTATCTTTAGAGATAACCATGGTTAACAAAAGAGAAACAATGATGCCAAGCACCATCCTCCTTTTAAAGTGTCCAGTGGTGTGATTTTTACTTAATCATGACAGATTGATCTCCAGCCCTGTCCTCATCAACACCCACACCTGTGTTAATGGAGCAATCACTGAAACGATGTTAGCTGCTCCTTTTAAGGCAGGCCTGCAATGAAGTTGAAATGTGTTTTGGGGGAAAAAGGTCATTTTCTAGGCAAATATTGACTTTGCAATTAATTGCTGTTTTGCTGATCACTCTTTATAACATTCTGGAGTATATTCAAATTGCCATTATAAAACCTGATGCAGTAGGCTTTGTAAAAATTAACATTTTTGTATTATTCTCAAAACTTTTGGCCATGACTGCATATGTGTGTATATGTGATGTGCATTTGCTGTATGTGTATGTTTATATACTGTATGTCTGTATATGGTACTGCATGTGCAACGCCCCTGCTGATGTATAGGCAAGGGGGCAGTTGCGAATAAGGCCCTCAACCTGTTAGAACCTATCTAGTGAGTCTGATCACCTCCTTGATGGGGAATGCAGTAAGTCTGAGGTAATTAGCAGCTGTAGATTCTGCCTGAACAGGCTGGGGTGAAGTGGATGTGAGTTATCAACCAATTGTATTGCACCATGTACACTGGAGTGTGATTGGAGAGTTAGCCACCACCTGACCAGGATAATAAAAAAACCCTGGACAGGGAGGGGCTAGGTCAGTCAGTTCCAGAAATGTCAAATCTTGGAGCACATGCTGTGACTACAGGCCTCTTAGGCCCTAGCTCTGACTAGAGAGCACATCCCATCACACAGACAGAGTGAAGAGAGAGACAGTGTCAGTCCAACATCAGGGCTGATACTCAGCTAAACCCAGGACAAAAGCTGCATCATCCACAACTGGACATAGCTCCATCCCAGCCTGCATTTACTACCAGGCTGGTGAACCAATTCCCGAGGATACCTCTCCTTGACCACTCCAGTACCATTTCTACTGTGAATCGTTTAGGCCCGTTGTTTGCTGTTGTTCAATAAAGAACATGAGTTTTTTTGCACAATGTTGCCTCTGTCTGATCCCCGGATAAGGCTGTACCATCACAGGCTCCCCAGCCATCACCCAGGGACATATATTACAGAAAACTAAGGGGTTGCCCCAGGGAGACCCAGTACATCAACCTCTCCCTCCATATTATTTGCACACACCACCTACTGTAGACCTGCCAGGCTGTAGGACAGCCCTCCGGTCCCCATACCAAGCAACGGGACAGCAGCATGCCTAGGTCACAATTGCCAGCCACTCCAGTATTCTTGGACGCGGCTGCCTCCAGGCCTCAGGGAAAGGCTAGGCCCCAGTGGGGGATGTTGCACATGTATGTGTGTATATGTTGTGTTAAAACTGAATACATGTCTATATATGGTGTATATATAGTGTATGTGTAATCATATGATTATATATACTATATTTGCAAATATTTGATATGTATATACTGTATGTGTGTATAAGATTTTTATTTACTCTATTTATAATTTTATAAATGTTTGTGTGTATACATAAGTATTTTAATGTGTATATGAGTATATAAATGTGTTTAATTGTATAAACATGTGTGAGTGTAAAGATATTTATGATTTTTCAAGGGGAAGAGGGGACCACATTCAGAAGTCTGCTAAGGGGCCCAGTCTCTACTAGTTAGGCTCCTGTCAGTGCTGCAGTGTTATGTATGGCAATACCTGCCATAGTACCAACATCTACAGCATAGTTACATACAGTTTATTTTGTTACTATACAGTGGCGGTCATTTATCTTTATTCTATAGATTGATGCATGTCTTTTTTGTTTTGCCTAGGCGGACTTTGCTAGGAGAGTGGAAAAGTTGTGAATATTTGCACAAATATGCAAATACACCAAAATAATATAAGAGGAAAAATAATAATATAAAAGCCCATCAATAAGTAAATAACATTGTGTATCTGGTAATTTCAGAGAACAGATATTGCCATTATCTGCATTATATAGAAAAGCAGTTTTAAAACGTATTTAACTCAGTTTATGCGAGCTGTAACAGAGGAGGAGCTGTGCTGCATATAAATAAATGTTATGGCAGGCAGAGCAGATGGCATAGGCAGAAGGGGAGAATTGAAAGTCAAATGACTTGGATGACCTTCATGATTGGCTAGTAGTGTTTTAATGTTTAACCCCTTGCTGCAAACCGACATAGTATTATGTCGGCTTGCAGCAAGGGGTGGATGGAGAGGGCTCATGACTGTTCCCTCTTCATACAGTACAGACCAGGTGTTTGCTGGTCTTAATGCTTTACATGCATGTAATGAAACGCATGGGTGCCGCCATCTTGGCGAAGAGTGACGATCGTCAAGTGGCGAAGAGTGACGATCCATTGCCATGACAGCCCAGATCACCCCCCTTTTCCTAGAACTGATATAAAAATAAGCAATAAAAATCATGACAGCCTGGATACTGTATAAGATTTCTTAATGTCTGTTACAATGTGCCAATGGCACATTGTATCAGATCATGTGCAAAAACGCCATAAACTCCTATACTGTAGTATGGCAGTATATGGTAGGATCGATCAGTCCACCTAGGGTTAAAGTATCCCTGGTGGTGTAGAAAATAGCATAAAAAAAAACATTCAAAAAACATAAACATGTTAGGTATTGCCACATCCCAAAAGTCCCACTCTATCAATATAAAATGGTGAATGTCCGATACGCCAGTTCTTTTGTCATAAAAAGTGAACTAAAAAGTGATGCAAAAGGAAGTACAGTCCCAAAAATGGAATCAATGTAAACATCATCACATCCTGCAAAAACGTATACCTTACACAGCTCCATACACCAGAGTATGAGAAAGTTATTAGTGGCATAATATGGCAAAATTAAGAAATTTTTTGATAGGTTTTAATTTTTCAAAATCTATTCAAACCTAGTAAAACATTTATAAGTTTGGTATCCCGCTTATCACACCAACCCAAAAAATAAAGGGGAGGGGTCATTTGGAGTGCACAGTGAAAGCCATAAAAACAGAACCCACAAGGAAATATGCAGCCAATATGAAGTACAGTGTGTTACATGGAAAAAAGTCCCTATAAAGCTCTGTACACTGAGAAATAAAAATCTATGGATATTTAAAGATGGGGAGCAAAAAATGGAAATGCTGAAATGATGAAGGGCAATGCAAAAAGAAATAATGACTAGATCAGTTTGCTACACATTATGAATGGAGAAGTTAGCTGTACATGTACACTGCTCTTTCAGTACTGTTCAGGCAGGGGAATGCCAGAGGTTGGTACAGTTAGTAATCAGATACTCTTTGTCTGGCCAATGCCCGGGTTATTCAATTATCCATTTTTAGCAGACATTTCCTAATAAGAAGTTCCTGAGGAACTCTGCTCATCAGGACTCTATATGTCATGGTTGCGTCAATATAGAGTTACTACCTTAATTTATTTACTCCCCCGAATGATACAAGTCCTGCCTATATCTGATGCATTTAAAACTATTAAATTCATGCCAGAAGTAACAAAGTAAAGATGAGCATGAGGATGAAAAATGTGTGTTAATGATAGTCTAAAGGTCCCATAAAATTAGGTTGTTCCATGGATGACTCCGTCTATCTGCTGATCTATTTTACATAAAAATAAAATGATAAAAATGATAAAGAAAAGAAAACTTCAAAATCTACAAACTATAAAAAACATTAAAAAACTATAAAACATACTTTAAGTAGTAATTAAACCAACAGTAAGATGTGCAAAATATTGAATTGCGAATCAAACTGCCACTCAAACTTTAAATAAAATGAGCCATGCATGTGCATGGCCTCTTGCCTGCACATTTGTCCGGACCACAGGCCATCATGGCACCGCCATTACAGCACTCCGTTCTCAGTTGCCATCACTCTGCACCGTCATAATGGCAGTCCCTTCTCAGGTAACACTACATTCTCAGGTAAATACCTTTCGAGTCCACCCACTTTTTCAATTTGAAACAGTGCACGGTGTTAGCCTATTTATCCCAGAGGTAGTCACAATAAGTGCCAATACATGTGGGATTGCAGTCTCCCCCTCTCTCTTTATGTGTGCCCTACTGAATGCTCTGTGGATTAGGCATTTGGCCTCCACATATTGTTCACACTAGAGCTGTATATTAGTCGTATCTTGTTTGTTTAAAGGGGTATTCCGGGAATATGAACATCTGATACAAAAACTCATGATTCTATAAATACATAAATGTAAAAAAACTCATTGTCATTAGTCACAAAATGGAGCTTAAATAGTTTGATTTTATGATTCACAAAATTTTATGGCCTCTCTAAAGTACGCAGAGGAAAACTGGAAAGTCCCAAGATCCTTTAATTCTCAGTAACTCCTCCTACTTCTTTCTCCCAGTGATGATCTAACAGGTTTTCTTGCTCTGTTGTCATAGTAACGATATGTAACTGCCTTCCCCATAACACCGGTCATACTGGGTGCACTGCAACCAACTGACTACTGCCAAATGTAGTGGTGATCACATGACCTGCCCAGGCAGGTGCAGCACATGTGATGTGAACATGTGACCAGCAGCCATCTTCTGTCCTGTGTCTTCTCCGCGAGGAGGAAATTAACGGACTGATTAAAGGGCCAGTAGCATTTTTATTCTTCATTACAGTCTATGTCAACAGCATTTTTCTGCAAAGAGGAGCAGAACGATTAATTAAATAAAAACTAATTACACATTAGTTTATGTTTCAATTACCCATTTGTATATGAATTATGCTGATTCCAGGAATACCCTTTAAGGGTTACAGTGTAAGCAGATTTTACCATTGCATTACTCATAATTCATTGTTCCGAAGCCTTATGTGTCCTACATGACACCTTGTGTAAATTTGTGGCTTATATATATCAGACCCCCGTGGTCAAACACATTTTCATGTGCTTTTCTATTAGTTGAATGTTTTTCTAGCAAAGATATATGGGGAAATTTATCATATGCCGGCACTTGTGCACCAACATATGATAGTGGCCAGAAAACTGGCGTATTGTGGAAGCAGTGATAAATCTCCCCCTCAATTTATGTTATTAAAAGTCTATGTAATACACAATGCATTAGATGCAACTGTTATCATTTTTCAACCTTGTTTCAATAGCGGATGGTGTATACGTCAATGCATTTGCTAGGATTTTAAAGGGAACACAAAGCAAAGAACTTCCAGAATTACCACAACACTGGGGAGGAGAAGAGAAGCTGTTGACCCAGCAGCATGATTTCACAAGTCTACAGAGGTCACCCAGGTGGATAGATTCCTCAGTGGTATGTGATGTACATATTACTAGTGCCATAAACTTTTTTAAAATTTATGCTTATGTCTATTTGGGGATGATTTTTCCACTAAAAGAACTCTATGACAACCAGGAGCCTTCCAAAGGCATATTGATCCTTAATTACTTTTGAACCCTGTGTAAAAGTATATTTTTACCATAGATTAAAATATAGTTGTATTTCATTCTATGTTCCAGTATTATAAAAAAAACAAATGTTAAACCCACTAAAAAGGGAAAATCATTTATGAAAATGGCACCCTTAGTCCAAAAATACATATATAATCAAACATTTTTTGGATTTTTTTTAGCATGTCCTCTTTTATGTCAAATCTCTCTTCTACCTATATAAAAATCATGTGCAAATGACGAGTGAAGAGGCAATTTTTGTCTGAGCCCTTTTAAAGGTTTGAAGGGTTACTTCACTTCCGAAGTCCCAATATCGAGCTCTATAAAGACCTAGAACCTTTTTCTTTGAAGGGAATCTGTCAACTATTTTTACCACACTAAACTAGCATCGCACGTAGGAAGGGTATAAAACATCCTTTCTAGCATTGCCTCTTTTCTGTGAAATATAGCCTGTTTACCTATAAAAAAATTCCTTCAAAGTCATGCGAATATGAGTGGAAAAGAGGAGTTCGGCTCAGGGTCTGAAGAGGGAGCATCAATGTTGAAACCGGTAACTATATTTTGGGTTCTATAACAGTTAGAACAATGATCCTATCACATTCTGTGACCTACAAAGCCAAAGATATAGGCAGGAAAAATCTTCAGATAAAGATCATATTGCCCCCCCCCCCCCTTTTTTTTCTTTAACTGCTTGTATCACTGGTTCTTTAGCTGAAGGAACCATAAATCTGGTTCTTCAAGCCTATTGCCCATGAGCGAGTTGGATGCTTCGAACTTACATCAGGCTCGCATCATGTGCTTGCTGGAAGATCCGGTCCGAACGCTCAGCATCTGGAACTGAACTGACATGCTAAATGGAAGTTCTATCACACACTACGAGTTTGATGCAAGTTCAAAAGTTCTAAAGCGACACTCCCCCTTGATCCACTGAGCCTGACTCTTACCAGTTTCTGCAAATTTTTTATTGGTAAATGGGCAAGTTTTCATGAAAAGAAGCAAAACTAGAAATGAATGCCACAACAATAACTTCTAAAATGCTGCGTTTTTCCCCCTTAAAATTGTAATTTAAACTACACAAAAACACATCTTACACAACTATAACCACACTTTAATATCTGACATAACTATGCTTTGTACATTCTATGTAAGTTTGTCTTGTGTTGTTTTTTACTGTTGCATTCGCTCCTTGACATGTAGCACTTTGATTATTGCAAAGTGTGTTTTTTTGCCCATTCTCACTGTGCACATGTTGATTCATCCTTCAATAAACCACTTTAAAAAAATTAAATAAAAAACACAGTTTAGAATGTGATGATATGAAGAAACATTTTGGAAGATTTTAATTTGTTTAATGTTATAAATATATTATAATCCATAAGAACAAAGCTTGTTAAAAAATGTTGCAACTTCATGAAGAAATTGTATTAGAAGTACAATTTGTACTGGAGAAAACAAGCCCTCATATACTTCTGTGGAAAAAAAAGCTTGTCCTAAGGAATACTTGGATTAAAGGCATAAATGCAAGTAAAGAAAAGGGCATTGAAGGAATGGTAACAAAGCACTTTGCAGTAGGTAGAAAATAATCAGCTTCTGCAGTCCTTACTTTACTGCTGAGTCCTCCTTTCATTCTCTTTAGATTTTTTAAAAATTCCTATATTGTACACTGCAGAGACATCAGAATATGTTTTATATCAATGGAAAAAAGACTTTAGGAGACATTTTAACTGATCTGATCCTGCCAATCTCAGAGCATCTTCATAATCAATCTGTCTTTTCATGTCTCCAGCACTCAATGACATGAAAGCAGTGTAAAATACTGACAAAAATCTTATTTTGATACAATGGTGTAGATCCATCAAACTCTGGCACATCGTGCACCGCTGCTTGATGTCCCCTCCCCCACAGTTTTGGTTTTGCTGGATATATCAAGAGGTTCCAGCACTATTACCTGTACCAGGAATGGGCACGGGCTATAGCTAGTGTGCTGGCGTGTGTGTGTGGAGGGGGGGGGGGGGGTCCCATGGGTCCCACGGCACTATAACCCTTCATAAATCCACAAAATGTTTTTCAACTATATTTGGCAGTTGTCAAACTAAGATATTAGTTTTTTCCCATTATTTGAGTCTTTTCTAGCACAAAATACTTCCATATCTTTTTTACAAGGAATTCCAAATTTAAAGCAAAATAATTAATTGTTTTCATCATTCATTCTACACTGTGTGAAATTCATGTTATGTTTGATGCTTGAAGCATAGCTCCTGCTCTGAAATGAATACAAATGAATTATATTGTAAATTTTCCTAAGTAAATTCCATAGAAAAGTTTTTATTCAATTATAATGTAAAATAAGGATTTTCCTATGTCTTAATATTACTTTGTACAAAATGTAATTAATGTATATAATTCTACCTTACCAATTATGCTCTGATAGGTGCTTCATCCATATTTGGATGTTAACAGCGTGCTTCTAGTCCAAATATTTGGAATGGCTGCTACTTACATTCCTCATCCCAGCAATGATCAGTGCGGTCAAGTGATATCCAATAATGGACAAGAGATTAACCTTCAGGCTCCATTAGGATGGACTATTTTCCCACTATTTGACAGGTACTGTATTCACTAAGTATAATGAACAACAAAGAATTTCAGTCAAAAGCATGGATGTATGGAAAAAGACTAAAAATAGACCACAGTCTAGTATTATTAATTGACTTAAACAGACCAATGTTTCTGTTCAGGCTTTGGGTGCAGCCTGCATGACCCTCACATATTGGTTGCCAAACAACCAATCTGATAAGTTGACACCCCAATTTACTAGCCATGGTTATTATTGGCCAGTGGACACCCATAGCTACTAGTCATGGCTATTATTGGCCAAGTGGACACCCGTATCTTCTAGCCATGGCTATGATTGGTGAGGGGAACAACCCCTGGCAAATCATAGCCATGGCCAGTTGCTTGGGGTATATGTCCGGCAATATTTCCGGGTCACGCAGACTCGACCCCATCCCCAAATGCAAACATTGGTGTTGCTCCTTGCTTGATCCTCAGTTATGTCACATGCATCATTCAAGTGTCCATTGCAGCAAATGACTGGTCCCATCTTTTATTTACCGTAAATTCAGGTGTCACCATTGGGGCCAGTGATTGCCTACAGCGGATATTGCAGAAATTAATTATTAGTTTGCTAGACCACAAGGTGAAAAACTGGCATTTGCTTAAGGCCTCCATTAGATGTGTAGCATAGATCGATTTTATTAAATGAGATCTTGTTTGATACTTGTCATAACACAATTTGATAGTATTTGATTGTTAAGCTTCTACTACTTACCGATAATTGACACTAAGCTTTTATGTTGTGGTGCTGAAACTGCAAGATAGGGCAAGACGGTGAAAAAAGGGTCTGTTGCTGACTTCCATTTTCCATGAAGAATAAAAACTGTACACTCTATTTAAAAAGCCTAGTTAATGTTGACATTTTTTCTCACTTGTTATAAGAATATGTTTTAATATTTTTCAAATATCTAACTACAATATTGTTTTTATTTGGAGTAGGTACGGTATTTTATTTTATACCATCTCAAATTATTTGTACAATTTAAATTTTATTTCTCTTTTCTAAAGACCATCTGTGAAATTGTGTTTTCATCACTGGTCAAAACCAGTCTTACTTATAGTAATACAGTTTCAGGAAATCCAAAACATCAAGTAAATGTAAGTCTTTATTACCATTAAAGGTCTCCGACTGTTAAAAATCATTAGTAACATAAAGTGACACAGACAATTCAGCTCCAAGGTTTATTTTACTCATTAAAGTTTTGCTCACCCATTAACATTGCAGCTATTTAGGTCATCTTCTTTGAAACTTCACTGCACAACTACAGTTTGATGCTGAGTTCATGAATGTTTCTTTTTGTTTGTTCTTAGTTATGTATTTTGTGCTAATTTTTGCTAATTCTACTTACAATACTATACAATATAATCCACAATCCAGATACAGTTGCTTGCTATGCACATTTAAGTAAGACTCTTGAAGCCTTAAAGATTATTAATCCCTAGGGCTCATTTACAGAAGATACACAAATGCTTACCAGCGGCATGGATCTCCATCACTAGAAATGTTACACAGTTTCTATTCTGTGCAGGCAACAATAGTTTTTTTGTGCAGTAGTGGAGTCATTTGCTACAGAACTGTATGCAAAGAGCAATTAGATCTTCATTAATATGCAAATGCAGTCCACTGCAAATTCATCTATGTATGAGGTTTAAATATGCTAACAGTGCTGAGCGGCAGACCCAGATGCCTTTATTTACTTTGAAATTGAGGGGCTTAGTTAATGATGTTGTTGACAGAAACATACAGTATCTGCTGCAATGTCATCATGTAGTCAAGATCATAAGCAGCGCTGCCATCTTTTTTATTTGTCTTCTTCAAAACCAAAAGAACAGAATTCAGCACAGCCAGAAATATATATATATATATATATATATATATATATATATATATACACACATATATACATATATATATATATATATATATATATATATATATATATTACGATCCTTTCATACTAGTTCCTATTACAATCCTTTCATACTAGTTCCTTGTTCTATTCATCTTAGCTACATATTATGAATAAGCATTTATATTGATCTCAAAAGATGCAAATGCATACATAACCTTGGCACTGTCACCATCTCAGTCATTATAGGTATTTGTAAACCAATTTTCTATTTGGGAATTCAACATATTCTTCATAATGTATAAATGTAATATTTTCATAAAACAATACTAGTAATAGTATTAGTATGTAGCAGGAATTGTGTAGAACATAGAACGTTTAACATTAATTGTTAATTTAATATTCAACATAGAAATCTACATAAAATTCTAGGTTGCTCTATATTTATTTTGTTTTACATTGAATCCATGTTTATCAATCTGTTATTGTCCATCCAGTTTATAATACTGCTTGAGTTTCAATGGAGCTCACTGATTGCCTAGCAAAGCTGTTAAGTTATGTGTCTCAGTGGGGTACAAATAAAATATTCAAAGGAAACAGGAATTAGACAACTTTATTTAGATGTAAAATGTGAAATATTGTTAAAGCTAATTTCTTAATGTGCAGGGAAAGTGATTTTTAAAAATTCTTTATTCAAGCATTATATGTGTCACAGGTGTCTCTGCGATCCATGTCTCGGATCGCAGGCACACCTGTGCCCTCTCTGTGGTGCTGCCTGTCCTGGCCCTCACTCACCTCTCCACGCTCCCGCTCCCGTCCCGGCTAGGACGTGTGGGTGTCCCCGCTCCCTAGGGTGCGTGCATGCCGGCTCTCGAAAATTGAAAGGGCCAGCGCATTGCTGATTGGCGCTGGCACTTCCAGGTTTTCCATAAAGGCCAGCTGTTCCCATCTTTATGCTACCAGCCTTAGAGAAAGCTTCCTATGCATGTTGCTTGTGTTCCCTTTTCTCCTGCGTTGATCTCCTGTTGTGACCCTGATCTGACCCTGACGTTGCTCCTGTCCTGCCAGCCTTGACCTTCTGCTCCATTCCTGACTCTGCACCTCTGCTGCCTGCCCTGGACTTCTGCCTGCTCCTGACCACAAGATTGCCCGCTGAATTAGTACTTCAACCTTGGCTGCCACCATGGTCTAGTCGCACCTATGGAACAACTTGGTGGCACTACACTGCAACAAGACCATCCTGCTTTGTGGTGGGCTCTAGTGAAGACCGGGAGCCATTTAGATTCCGGTCCCACGTGTCAGCTAGTGTCATCTCCCGGCAGTGGTTCAGGGGATTCACTGACCCTGAGCCCTGACAATATGTCATACAGCATATTTTAAGCAACAAACATAAAGTACATAGTAAGAACATATAGGGATGGGGTGGCGGCAGTGGGTAGGGACAATTTCTGTTACGTCGTAAGATGCCAATACATATAGTAATGCAAAATCAGTTCAACGCAGTGGACCAACGTAATTGTCAAAGTACAAGAAGAAGAGAAGACACATCATGAGAAATAAACAAAATAGAGACAATAGAGAGCATGTGTTCAGGAGACCTTTATGTATTTAGGGGAGCTCTGGTAGTAAAGCCAAGGGGCCCAGTATTTAAACCAGGAATCACCAGTGGAGTTAGTTCCTCCAATTTCCTAATATGTTCTGTGGTAGACTTCCACAGCCTCGGGATGACCGTTCTGGCTGCCATAAGAAGTTGGCTGATCAAAGAGTATAAAGGGCTGAGCCCTCTCCATGACCAGTAAGTCTTTGGTGCATATTGCAACAAAGACTTACCGGTAACACCCCCGATCGCAAAGCTTGCTCAGTGGCACTTATCAATTTTTATCTAACCGGCCTTATGTGCTACCACAGTATACATAAACACCAAAAGGAAAATAGTTTCAATAAAGAATTTCTAATTGTGGGCACTATTAAGGATCAATTTCGGACTTCTTAATAACACATATTACTTTTAATCTTACAATATATAAAAAAAAAACATATGAAATAAAAATATATGAAATAAAAAATATATGAAATAAAAAATTAAAAAAATGAACAATCTGCAATAACAATCTACATGAACAATGTTATAGAGGTTAGCTATCATGGAAAGTCTTTTTCATTTAATATTTTACGATTTTCGTCCTCTTTTAAAAAATAATTCATATGTATGAAAAAAGATAGAAAATTACAGAACCGTATTAAAATTCATATAATATACATATGAATGTAAATTTAAAAAATGTGTATAAAAGATGTGAATTGATATCCAGGAGGCTTTAAACTAACAGGATGCAGGGCCCCTACACCTGTAGTATATATTTGTAAACTATTTCTTGAACAGTCTAGATGCTACAGAACCCAATTTTTATGTAAAAATGTTTAAGCAGTTCCCGGACCTCATCCCAGAATGGCTAAATGAGTGAACATGTACAAAAAATACACATCCGGGACATTGGGGAAAATCTGATATAATTGAGCAGGTGTGTGGTTCCAGAAATAAAGTAGCCTATATTGATTTTCCTTGTATGTGGTACAAACGGATGTTTTTGCCATATATGATGCCAGGTGTCCTGCATTATCGACAAACCAACTATACTATAAGTTTGGCCATATAAGCATGGGAGACTGGAGCCTTACAGTCTGGGTTCAAAAGCATAAGACACATGTCTGATATGAGCCCAGATGTTTGTGTGCTAGTCTTACAAAGATACTAAAAAGGAGCCACTCCGGGGTTTGTAGGGGCGTGTAAGGGGCTTCTGAAGTTTCAGATCAGATTCCCGCATGTTGCATACCAAGGGAGGTAAAATCCTCCAGTGCCTCGGGGCTGCAAGTTTTAAAACAATAGATAAAATTTTATAAAATTAAATAATTAAATAAAGTGAACTTCCCCTAAACATCACCATTCCCTATACACATCTAATAAAGAACAAAAAAAACACATATTTGGAATCGCCACATCTGTAACAATCTGTACAATAAATCATTATCATAATTGGACCCGCTTAGTGAATGCTGTTAATAAAAACCCCAAAAAACTTGCCAAATATGTACATTTTTATCAATTCCCTTTACAAAAAATGTTCTAAAAAATGAATTAAATTAACAAGCACCAAAATGGTCCGCTGTGTCAACCAAAAACTACTTAAGTTATACCCCTAAAAATATGGCAATACTAAAACAAATGCAATTATTTCTATTCTAGTTTTCCTTCGGTAAAATTTCACAGACATAAAAAAACTATATAAATAAGGTATCATTCTAACATAGTAATCCATAAAATGAAGATAATATATTATTTTTATGCTACAGTGAACAGTCCCCCCCCCCCAAAAAAAAAATGCTAGAAATTAGGGGGGGCATCTAAGTGCATCTAATCTTGCCAAAAATAAGCCCTTATTCGTCCAAATTGCATAGCCTTTAAACCCCTTTCCGACATGTGCCATCATAGAACGGTGCAATGGGAAATGACTTGTCAACACTTGTCAACACGGTTCGAACACTGTGAACAGGGCAAGATGATGGCTGTCCCTGGTCCAGAGGGATTTCAATGCCCCTCCCCTGGTCCTTGTTCACTGCTATTAGCTGGTCGATCCAGACCAGCCAATAGCAGCAATTATAGTCACACTGGGCATCACAGGGGTTAACGGGAGCAACACACAGAAATAATTTCTGCTTTCTACGACAGGGTCATGTCTGGTGGCATCATGCCATCTCCCAGAGAGCTCCAATTGACTGATCTGTGCACCCACTGCTGGAGAAGAGTTACCACTTGTATGTGGATAACTTTTATACCAGCGTTCCACCGTTCCAATCCCTCAGTTCTAGAGGTACTGTAACGTGCAGCACTGTACGCAAAAACAAGATAGGTTTCACTGAATCCCTTGTTAGGGACTCAGCAATCAGAACATGGTGTTGGTCAAATATTAGGACAAAGGTGATCAGGGCCGGTTCTAGACAAAGTGGGGTCCTGGGCAAAACTAAAAGTGGGGCCCCAAAATAAAACTATTTTATGACCAGTCACAGTCAGCAAGAGGCTCCCTTTAGTATGGTAAAACAAACTGTAATATGGGAGAATTTTATAGGAGATAGATGATAGGAAGATTGATGGGCAGCATGGTGGCTCAGTGGTTAGCACTACAGCCTTGCAGCACTGGTCAACATCTGCAAAGAGTTTGTATGTTCTCTCTGTGTTTGTGTGGGTTTCCTCCGGGACCTCCGGTTTCCTCCCATACTCCAAAAAATTACTGGTAAGTTGATTAGACTGTGAGGACCATTGGGGACAGGGACTGATTTGGCAAGCTCTGTGAATTGCTGCGTAATCTGTGTGCGCTATATAAATAAAGGAATTATTATTTATAATTATTATGATAGAAGATAAATATGAAAGATGATAGAGATTTCTAGATGCAGAACTATAAAGTAGATGATTATACAGTAGATGGATATGAGAGATAAATACAGTAGAAGCGAAATAGAAGACTGATTAACAAATAGATAGAGAAAAAGCAAGATATATAAATGGTCAGATTATATGAGATAGATAGCTAGACAGATAGATATCCAACGAAATGAAGACAGGCAGCACTCCAAAATAGTGAGAAAACAAGGGTGTTTATTCCACCTCCCGCAACGTTTCGGCTGTAGTCTCAGCCTTTGTCAAGCAGTGAGTGTCAGGAAGTTCACAGATATATATAGTTCCGCCTGATCCCTGGATACGGCTTCACCAACCACATGCTCCCCATCCTCAGCCCCGGGACATACATTAACAGACATCACGGTGGTGCCCCAGAAGATACAGTACATCAAAGGTCTCTCCCTTCCATATTCTGGGGGCGGGGGCACACACCACTGACGGGGAGACCGGCGTAGCCAGTGGTCGGGGGGGGGAGGCGGTGCCCCGCGGCCGCCAGGGCCATAGATACGAGGGTGGGGCCCGGGGGGAGGTGGGCAGAAGGAGCGCACACGGGCCGGCCCCACAAGCAGAGCGAGCCAGCACACTGGCGGCCCAGGAGATAGGGCAAGCCAGAACACGCCACCAGGAGAGCGAGAGCCCAAAACGGGACGGCACCCTTTGGAGATAGTTATCTCAACCAGGACTGACTGCTGCCTCCCAGTCTATAGGTCTTGGCACCAGCTGCTGAGAGCCCCCCAGGGTATATAGATAGTAAAGCACACCCAGGTCACCCCCAGTATATAGCTAAGCCAGCACACTGCAAAAACCCCCAAGTATATAACTACTGAACAGGCACCTGCAGCCCTCCTCATGAATATAGGTAGCCATCACTCTGTAACTCGCCAGTATATAGTTAGCCAACACACAACAACGCCGCAGTATCTAGGTTTTGGGGTGCGGCAACATTGTCACCCCCTTCCTCCCATTTATAGTAACCATCACATGGCAGTGCCCCGTCAGTATATATTTAAGCCAGCACACTGCAGACCCCTCCACACGTTTATAGTAGCCAGTACAGACAGCATCCCCGCAGCCTATAGGGGGGGGGGGTAGCTCACACAACTGGCATGCCGGGGGGGGGCCCAGTAAATAGGTACCAGTAACTGCAAACCCCCTCTAAAGCGGCGTTGGTGGAGGGGGGGGTGGGGGTGGTTGGTTTGTGGGCGTGTGAGGGGGGGGGGGGGGTTGGGGGATGGTGGTGGTGCGCTTTTGGTTGGTGCGGAATCATGTGTGATGTTTGGGGTGGAAAGGTAGCCACACATGCCCCCGAGCCATAAAAAAATATATACAAGTACTCACAATTTCCAGCGCTTCCCGGTGGCTCCTCTCCTCCCTCCCCTCTGGATATCTTCTGGCAGATTAGCACAGACAGAGCCCATCTCTGCGCTCTGCACACAATGACTCAAAGCCTCATTTGTTGCTGGCCCTGCCTTGCCTACCACTGAAGATGAAGAAGAGAAGACGGAGCCGTTAGGTTGGGGGTGTGGTAGATACCTTAGTTTTTTTTTTTTTTTTACTGGGGGCAGTGGGCATGTCTGGCCTCAAACACCCCTCCCCTCCTCTCAGGTTCCACCCGGTTTGAGTCCGCAGGGCCGGGGGCTGCCCGCCCCCTTCAGTGAGGAAAGGCCTGATTCTTCCTTTATAAAAGCATAATAAACAACTGAAAAAAGGTACAAAACGTAGCTTAGGAGGTGTGTCCCTGTTTGTCTACATATATGTAGATGGTAATAGAAATTAGGCTATCTGCATTTCCAGCCTTGGCAGAGGTTTCTTTTGTTTCTTTCAGGAAATAATTGTTTTTAAACAGAAATATCATTCACGGAATTTATTTTATAAATCTTAATCTGTTTGCTAACAATAAAATTCATTGTTAACGGCATGTCCTATTACTTTGTAAAGTGTCAGTAACTTCTAAAGCTTATAGTTTACTACTAATTATTATGTATTATATTTCATTAGTAATCAATCAGTAGATATGAAGAGTTACATACTACTCTTATATTTTTAGGCATGCCTGAAATCAGTTTAAATGATGATGAAGCCATTTTAGGTATAAACATCCCTGGACGAGCCATCTTTAGTAGATTGCAACATGCACATGTAGTACGATATCATCAGCATCTTGTCTGTGTGTCCTAATTAAACAAGCTTTTTGGATTTTAAGGTATATCGAACTTTATTGGGTAGCCCATTATTATAAAATTTTTACCTTAATTTAAAGAGGCCCTGTTCACCGCGAATATTGGCTCTAGTGAGCTGCTTCCTAAGGGTAGTTGGTACGCGGGGGGTGGGGGTGTGCGTGCGACCCTACTCCAGTAATAGCAGTGTAGAAGGGCGCTAGACACTACAGGGACGTAGCCCTCATGATGGGGGGGTTTTCGCGGCCTCCACACCAGGCTTCACGGCTCCCACACCAGTGTCACCACCGGGGGGGGGGGGGGGGCTCCTCAGACCACCCTCATCAAACGCCCGACCTCTGTTTAGCTTCGCCCTTTATTCGAGCGGTTGTGAGGGGTGGGGGGGGCGGTATGTAATAAGGGTGGGGTGATGTGTGGTTTCCGCTGGGGTGTGCGCTTGCTTGAGCCTGATGCGTGTATTTTTCGGCGCGGGGGTATTACTGGGCGGGGGTGTAGGGGATGTCCTAGGGAGCTTGCGTTAGGGCTTTATATTAAGGCATCGCATAGAGCCAATTATGTGTTGTGTCTGGCCGTCTCGTTGGGGAAGGTGTAGGTGCAGTGTTGGGGCTGGGTCAATTAGAGGGTGTTGTCTGTCATGATGGGGTAAGTGTATGCGGGCAGGCCGGGGCATGAATGCGTGGGTGGGTGTTCTTGGGTCTATAATTGGATAAAGGGTTGGGGGAGCATGTTCCAGTTTTTGTGCCAAAATTGCGAATGAGAGTGGTTGGGAGGTGGTCCTGGGTGTGAAAATGGGTTTGTTACGGTGTCGATATAGTCGAAAGGGGGGGGACCTAACAGCAGTGTAAGAAGGAGATGCGAAGAGTTGGTGGGGGGGAGGGCCTTGTGAGAGGGGGGTTGGTGGGTTGTGGGATCTATGTGTTGGGGGTGGCGGGGCCCTGCGCGTGCTTGGGGTCGGGGGGGTTTGGGTTTAGTGAGGTGTGATGATGGGTAGAATGAAAGCTGGAGTTTGTATCTGTTGTGAGGAACGGGAAAATAAACAACTGGTACATGGAAGACCGTGCAAGAGTCGGGAGCAAGCAGGTTGCACAAAAAGTAGGACAGGTACAGTTTGCTGCGAAGGTTGCGGTGTGCCACGTAGATATTGACTAGGGGGCAAGGAGAGTACGGACATATTAATGCGGTGGGGGGTCAAAGGGTCTTCTTTCTTTCTTCCTCCCCCCTCCCCGGTTACCCTCCCACCCCCCCATCCCCGAGCCGGAGGAGACAAAAAAAAAAAAAGGGCGATGGGCCCCTGTGGATCCTTTCTTATCTATTTGTAGTGTGGGGGGTGGTGGTGGGGGCCCCAAGTGTCTTTGCCCAGTTGGTTTGGTGGTTGCTTGAGTGGACGCGTCTAGATGATCCTTGTTCATATTTGGCTCGGTGGTACTTTTTGGACATAATACTAGGAGTCCCATGGGCTGTACAGTGGGGTGGGACACAGACCGGTGTGTGATGTCCCACATTTCCTTGCACTGTGTCAACTTGTAGACAAGGAGGGTGAGATAGACGGCTGCAATGTGCGGCGTAACTGTGGATAGATTAAGCCCCAGGCCCTGGACCGAGGATCACACTATCATGTTAAGTATGCAGTACGCAACTTGGCCGATCCTCAAATTGTATAAACCAGTCTTGTGTCCATTCCCTCTGAGGATACCCGGGGGGGACATGCCCAAAACGGTGGGATAATTTTGGGCACTTCCAACCCATGTGGGGAACCCCGCCTTCCTCGTTGTTAGACCCCAGAGGCCGCTGGGGGAGGCGCCAAACTCTGTAAGTGTACTTCCACCGGCTTCTCATATCCTTCTGGAGTGTACTCTATTCTATGTACGAAGTAAAATCAGCCGATCCGGTGATTCAATTTAGGGTGGTATTAGTGGGTGTTGTAATATTATTGGAACGCCTATCCTTGTTTCGCGTGGTGACCTCCCAATTTCTGATTCCATTGCCCTGCGCCTTGAATCTTATGTGCTGGCGTGTTTTCCTACTTTGTGTAAACATATTGTAAATCTTTGAAATTGTGAATTTGGGTCCTGCCATCGCGACCACTATCCCAACTGTGGTCGAATAGGTGCGGAGGAGGCGGGGTGTGGGTTTGCGGGTCGGGTTTGTCTAATCGGTGAGTAAAGATCAAAAAACTGGTAGTTTAGTTGTCCCCGTACCCTCATCTGCGTGGGCGCAGTAGGGAGCGGGGTATCATATAAAAGTGAGGTAGTTTTTTTTTTCTTCTTCCCCCAATGGGGTTGATCCATATTTTGGTGGTGTTTTGACATTCTAACTGTGCGGTGGGTGCGAAAAGGAAAGGCCATTGGGCCGCGGGGGGGCCATCGGAAATAAGCTGGCAGCCCTATTAAGCCCCTCGGATGGCCAACATCCCCCTTCCGTGCCATCTCCAAAGCCCTATGTGGGTGGGGTGCCCACACGCGGCTGCAATGAAACCTGCCAGAAGCCGACCTAGTTTCCGGAGTTTTGCGGCCCAGACCGCGGGAACAGAGTGCAAAATTCTTTTTTTTTTTTTTTCCCTGCCCCTTTTAAACCAACAGTGGCCCCTGACTCCTAGGCTTCCCATCCAGTGGTTGCACCCCTTACCTGTCTCAGGATATTTCCCTTACCACCGAATCCTTCATCATGCTTATAAACATATCTTAGCTGCCATGTAGTACACTTGAAATTGGGGATTGACAGACCTCCTTCCTATACTTCTTGTGTAATATTTGAGCTTTATCCTGAACGTGTTTGTGTTTTTCCGTCCCCAGAGTTAGCTCATTGATCCATCTCTCTATGAGTCGGAAAAGTTTGCTTGGATCCACACGGGAATCAGACAGTGCGTATAAACAAAATGTTTTTCCCCTCATCTCTAATTTTAGTGGTACGAAAGATAGTTTCCAGCATAACTCTCTTCATCTCTCATTCAAATTGATATAAATGGCTTCAGTAGTGTAACACAAATGTCTCGTTGCAGATGGTAGCGAGATACAAGACTTACTTACTGATTTTTACAGCTAAAACTGTCTCTCTACCTTTTCCCCTTTTCAAAATTGCTATTATAATCTGTTATACCTACTACAACTTTCTGTCTATCTTGCTCGTTTGGGAGCTTTAACAGGTTGGCATGATACAAGACGACAACCTGCCTTCTCCAAACAAGCTGTTTCCAGAATGTTCCAAACCTCAGAAAGGGGATTTTCAGAGAAAATTGACTTTACCCCCGTCCTCAGATCAGTCACTCCCTGTACGTTTGCAGAATATCAGTCTGTCCTCTGATGTTTTTTCTGCAAAAAGTGGCCTTCGTTCTTTTTTGCTGCCCTCCTTGACACCAGGCGAGGCCTTGCTCCATCCAATAGTCTGCGCTCGGTCGGGGGAAAGGCGCCTCACAGTGCGTGCAAATGCACTCACACCCCTGCTGCTACCAATCCTGAGCAGCTCTGCACTGCTGGGTTGTCCCCATTCCCAAGCTACACACTTTTAATAAAGACAGTGCCGGGTTGGTTGCGCTTGTCTGGTCCTTCGTTGTGCCCCCTGGAGCTTTATTTTTGTCAACAATGGAACTCTCCTTGACTTCCTTGATGATGTGGGAATATGAATTGTTGACTGATGTGTGCAATCTTTCTATCTTTAGAGATACCTTGGTGTACAAAAGAGAAACAGATTATGCCAAGCATCATCCTCCTTTAAAGTGTCCAGTTGTGTGATTTTGTACTTTAATCCTGACAATTGATCTCCAGCCCTTTCCCCTCATCCCACCACACCTGGTTAAAATGGAGCAATCACTGAAACGATGTTAGGTGGGCTGCTCCTTAATAAGGGCAGCCTGCAATGAATTTTTGAATGTTTTTGGGGGATAAGGTCATTTTCTAGGCAATATGACTTTGCAATTAATTGCTGTTTTTGCTGATCACTCTGTATAACATTTGTAGTATATTCAAATTTGCCATTTATAAAACCTGATGCAGTAGACGTTGTAAAAATTAACAATTTTTGTTATTATTCTCAAAACTTTTGGCCATGACTGAATATGTGTGTATATGTGAGTGCATTTGCTGTATGTTTATGTTTATATACTGTATGTCTGTATATTGTACTGCATGGTCAACGCCCCGTGCTGATGTATAGGCGGGGGCTTGCGAATAAGGCCCTCACCTTGTTTAGAACCTATCTAGTGAGTCCTGATCCCTCCTTGATTGGGGAATGCAGTAAGTCTGATGTAATTAGCAGCTGTAGATTCTGCCTGAACAGGCCGGGGTGCAGTGGATGTGAGTTATGAACCAATGTATTGCACCAGGTACAAACTGGAGTGTGATTGGAGAGTTACAGCGCGACATACCAGATATAAAAAAACAACACGAACAATTTGACAGGTTGAGGGGCTAGGTCAGTTCCATTGGTCCAGCAAGGGTTTCATCTTGGACGCACAGCGGGGTTCTGTGGACTACAGGCCTCTTAGGCCCTCGCTTCTGACTATAGAGCATCCCATCACCAGACAGAGTGAAAGAGAGCCAGTGTCGTCCAAATCAGGGCTGATACTCGCTAAACCGCAGGCAAAAGCTGCATCAACCCAACTGGACATAGCCCATCCCATCTGCATTTACTAGCCAGGCTGGTGTACCAATTCCCGAGGATATACCTCTCCTTGACCAATCCAGTACCATTTCCTACTGTGAATCGTTTAGGCCCGTTGTTTTCTGTTGTTCATAAAGAACATGAGTTTGTATGTGGGGCTGCACAATGTTGCGCCTCTGTCTGATCCCCCCCCGGATAAGGCTGTAACCACACAGGCTCCCAGGCCATCACCCGGGACAATATTACAAGAAAAACTAAGGGTTTGCCGCCCCAGGGAGACCCGCAGTACATCAACCTCTCCCTCCATATTATTTTCACACCCACCTACTTTAGACCCTGCCAGGCCTGTAGGACAGCCCTCCGGTCCCCATACCAAGCAACGGGACAGCAGCGATGCCTATGTCACAATTGCCCCCACTCCAGTATTCTTGGGACGCTGCTGCCTCCAGGCCTCAGGGAAAGGCTATGCCCCAGTTGGGGATGGTTCACATTATGTGGGTATATGTTTGTGTTAAACTGAAATACCATTCTATATAGTGGTGTATATATAGTGTATGTGTAACATAGATGAATTATATATACTATATTTCAATATTTTATTAATGTATAATACTGTATGTGTGTATAAGATTTTTATTTACTCTATTATAATTTTATAAATGTTTGTGTGTATACATAAGTATTTTAAGTGTAATATGATTATATAACTGTGTTTAATTGTATAAACATGTGTGAGTGTAAAGATAGTTATGATTTTTCCAGGAAGAGGGTACCACAGTCATAAGCTGCTAAAAGGGGCCCCGTCTCTACTATTAGGCTCCTGTCAGTGCTGCAGTTTTATGTCATGGCAATAACCTGCCATAGTACCCAACATCTAACAGCATAGTTACATACAGTTTATTTTGTACTATACAGTGGGCTGTCATGTTCAATCTTTAATTCTAGTAGATTGCATGCATGTCTTTTTTGTTTTGCCTAGCGGACTTTGCTAGGAGATGGAAAAGGTTTGTTAATATTTGCACAAATTGCAAATACAACAACCAAAATAATATAAGAGGAAAAATATAAGGGATAGAAGCCCATCAATAAGTAAGGTAACGGTGTATCTGGTACTTTCAGATAATCGGTAGGCTATTGCCATTATCTCAATTTTATAGAAAAGCAGTTTTAAAACAACGGTTTTAACTCAGTTTATATGCGAGCTTACCAGAGGAGGATCGTGCTGCATATATAAATGTTATGCAGCAGAGCAGATGGCATCGTCGAAGGGGAGATTGAAAGTCAAATGCCATTTTGGGGGTATTACCTGTAGGTCTGATTGGCTAGTAGTTGTTTTATTTTAAATTTTTTAACTCCCTTGCTGCAAACCGACATCGTAATTGTATTCGCTGCAGCAAGGGTGATGGAGAGGGCTCCATGACTGTTCCATCTTCATACAGTACAGACCAGGTGTTTTGCGGGGTTGGGTCCTTGCTCTATGGGTGGGGCTTTACATCATGTATGAAACGCCTGGGTGCCGCCATCCTTGGCGGAAGAGGACGATCGTCAAGTGCGAAGAGCAGGGAAGAGAAATGCAAGCGAGCTAAATACACAAACAATAAACACAAACAAAAGATTCTCAGAGGGTGTCAATGACACACAGCCAAAATCCAAACTAAAAAGTAGACTGCCATCACCCAGTAGAGGACCACACAGCAAACGTGCAGCGCGGATGGAGTATGCACAAGACTGTGCACCACCCGTTTCATATATAACTTAGTATAAATAGGAGGCAGTACTCAATCACACCAGGAAAACTATCCGTATGGCGCATTGGGCGTTCCGTGTCTGTGCTGTCTTGTACTTCCTAGATGCGATGGCCCATTGTTACCGAGCAGGGTGGACAAACAGAACAAAATAACTTATACTATGCTGGATATGGCATACATAAGAAGGTGTAACAAAACATCCCACATTCAACATATCAAGAGTGTGCCCACTAGTTTAAAGATCCACTGGGGCTTGTAATGCTAAGAGAACACACATGCAGAACAATAACGGGTCTTAAGATGGCCACCTACCCGAGCCCGCTCTTCAAAAAGTGATGTCCGAGACCCGTCGTGTAGGAGCAGTAAAAGTGAAGCGAAATGTGAGAGATTCACCCCAATAGGATCAAAGCAGGAACAATCCTCCGCCAGACAAAAAAGCGGGAAGCCGTTGACACAACATCGCTAGCACCAAGTAAGAGGGTAGGAGGGGCGATGAATGTTTGGCAATATGAGACTATTTGGAGAGTTTGTATAAGGTTAGGTCGAAGTGCTATGCAACCTATAAACATTAGAAATGTTGTTATCACCGCGTATTCACACTCCACCAACGCCAAAAATAGAGTGGAGGTCTTTGGATGCCATAATCCAATAAAACGACCCCACAAGAATATGCAGACCATAAGAATTACACAGTGTGTTACAGGGGAAAGAGTCCCTATAAAGCTCTGGCACTGTAGAAATAAAAATGCATTGGATTAATTTAAGATGGGGGGGGACAAACAAATGAGAAATGTGAAATGATGAAGGCACTGGCAAACCGAGAGAAGTAATGTAGCTATATCAGTTTGCTACCCTTATGAAGGGAGACTTCCTTCCATGTACACTGCTCTGTCATACTAGTAACAGGAGCAAGGAATGCCTAAGGGGTTGGGTAACATTTAGTAATCGATACTCTTGACTGGCTCAAGGCCCGGGTATCATTCCAATATCCCTTATTTTATCAAGACGAGTTTCCAATAAGAAGGTCCTGATGGAACTCTGCTCATCAGGACCTATAGTCATGGTTGCTCAATATAGAGTTAACTACGACCCTGAACTACCAATTAATGTGGTGTTGGCCGCAACAAAAACTCCCGGCGAAAAGACTGATACAAAGATCCATACCTAAAAAATCCTAGCTCTATTTTGATCATTTAGGAAGACTTTATTCATGATTCCAGAAAATAAACTAAGTAAAGTATTGAGCATAGGAGGAAAAAATGTGTTTTAATGATTTCTAAAGGTCCATAACATTAGGTTGTTCCATGGAGTACTCACGTCTATCGTGTGATTAATCTGATTTTAAACAATTTTAACATACAAGAAAATATAAAAATGATAAATTCCAAAGAAAGAGCATCAAAACTCTTAGCAAACTTATAAAAAATAAAAAACATTAAAACACTATAAAACATAACTTTAGTAAATGTAATTAAAAATAATTAAACCAAACAGTACGTTTCAAAATATTGAATTTTGCGACTGGCGGTCGAACCTGCCACTAAGCAAAACTAATTAAATAAAATGATCCAATGGAGGGCGGTTTGCTGGCCTGCAAATCAGTTACATTCCTGGCAGCTAAAGGGGGGGCAAGAATTTGTCCGGTACCACAGCCTCAAAAAAATGCGACAAGGCCTGAAAAACGTCCATTACAAAAACAAATCCATGAAAACTGCGGACATTGTCTCCAATAGAATGGCCATCAACTCTGCAGAACCGTCATAGAGATGGCAGAAAATAAATCCCAAGTTCATCGAAAGTGGAATAGGAGGACAAAACATAAAACATTACTCGCAAGGGGTAATACCAAAAAAAATTTCGAGAAAATTCCAACGCCACAATATTTGGTCAATTTGAAAACATTTGCAAAAGAGGGGCAAAACGGTAGGTTAGCCGTATTTAAAGGACCCGAGAGTAAGTCACAAAG
The DNA here is from genome assembly GCA_019512145.1 of Engystomops pustulosus. Classification (NCBI taxonomy): domain Eukaryota; kingdom Metazoa; phylum Chordata; class Amphibia; order Anura; family Leptodactylidae; genus Engystomops; species Engystomops pustulosus. The sequence continues at coordinate 125,677,912 of CM033642.1, read as the reverse complement.
TGCCAATACATGTGGGATTGGGCCGGTCTCCCTCTCGTCTACCCTCTCTCGTCTCTTCATCTCCCTCGTCTCCCCCTCTCAAATCTTTATGTGTGGGCCCTACAAGATAAAAAAAAAAGCTGCAGGAGGGACGAAAGTTGCTGCAGTGTATTAGAGGCAATGAAAATGACGAGCCGTGCCCCAATACATTTTCAACAGGGCATAGAGACTGTCATATTATAAGTGGGATCGTATCGATTGTTGGTATGGTTTAAGATGGGTATTCACGCTGGGAATATGAAACTCCGATAGGGTACAAAACTCATGAATTCTAATAATCATAATGGTTCAAAAAGCCTTCATTGTCATTCGTCACACAAAATGGTGATCTTAAAAATAAGTAAAAAATGGATTTATATGAATTCCAACAGGCAAAATTATGAATATTGGCCTCGTCTAAAGTACCGGGAAAAAAGAAACTGGGCAAGAGGAAAAAATGAAAAAAAACGGTGGAAGGTCCCCAAAGAGAAAACGAATCCTTTAAAAAATGGTTCCTCATTAAGGGAAAAGCCGTACCGAAAAAAAAGACAGAAAAAAAAAAAAATCCCTAACCTACTAGAAAATAAAAAAGGAATCTTGGTCTCCCAGTGAGAAGCTAAAACGGGATTTAAGCAAAAGTTGCTCTTTGTCAGAGTACGATGTGTACATAAACAAAAAAAAAGAAAATAAAAGGAAATACTGGGGCAAAAAAAAGGGGAGATACTACAAAAAAAAAAAAAAAAAAAAAATAAAAAAAAAACGGCAAAAAAGGGAACTACTAAAAACCAATGAAGGACTAAATAGAAAACTAAAAAAAATACCGGGAAAAGTCCCCCGAATTAACTCAAAGGAAGAAAAAAAAAACGGCAACGAAATAAGAGGACCCAAAAAAAAAGAACCAACACATAAAAAAAAAAAGGAAAAACCGAAATGGTGTCATGAAACAGTAAGTGCACTCAACCACGACGACTACTGTCCCAGATGGTAGGTAGGGTCGCATACCAAAATGCCCGGTGCTGGTGCAGCGGTCAATTTGCTATAAAAATAAAAAAGGGCGATTTGTACCAACATGCCAATCTTCTGTTCTGTCCTGTTCTTCTCTCCTCGTGAGTAAATATTACGGACTGATTAAGGGCCCGTAGCATTTTTATTAATTCTTCTTACAGTCATGTCAACGCCGTTTTTCTGCAAAGAGGCTCAGAAGCGATTAATTAAACTAAAAAAACTTACCATTATTATGTTCAATTCCCATTGTTATCTGAATATTGCTGATAGTCCCGGAATAATACCCTTTAAAAGGTTACAGTGTAAGCAGATTTACATTGCATTCTCAATAATTCATTGTTCCCGAAGCCTTATGTGTCCTACATACCCTGTGTAACTAATTTTTTGGGGGCTTATATAATCAGCCCCTGTGTTCAAAAACCATTTTCATGTGCTGTTCTATTAGTTGAATGGTTTTTCTAGCACAGATAGTATGGGGAAATTTATCATATGCCCGTCACTAGTGCACTAGGGTGAAAAAGCAAGCAACACAAGCATAAAAGTGGATAGGGTAGGGGGCCAGAAACTGGCGTATTGTGGCAAGCCACGAGGTGGGATAAATAGCTCTCCCCTCAATTTATGGTGTAAATTAAAAGGTACCAAAGAATATGTAAATACACGAATGCACTTAGGTATGCAAAAAAAAAAAAGAACTGTTATCATTTTTTTCAACCTTGTTTCAAAATAGCGGATGGATGTATAAGGGCGTGTCAATAGCATAATTGGTGCTAGGATTTTAAAGGGAACAACAAGCAAAGAACTAATCCAGACTTAACCACCAAAAAAAAAAAATGAGAAAGTAAAAAAGACAGGAACACCGGGGGTGAAGAAAGCATGGGGAAATGAAAAAAGATGAGAGGAAGAAGAAATCAGAGTATTGATGAGCAAGGACCGGCAGAGATGAGGTATCAGGTTCACAAGGCGTGACAGAGGGGGGGGGGGATATCTTCACAACACCGCAAGTGTGGATAAAGATTCCTCAGTGGTATGTGATGTACATATATAGTGTGCCATAAACGTTTTAAAATTTTATGCGGTAATGTCTATTTGGGGGATGATTTTTCCACTAAAAGAAAGAACTCTATGGACAAAACCAGGGGGAGCCCGGTTCCAAAGCATATTGATCCTTAATTACTTGTTGACCCTGTTGTAAAAGTATATTTGTTACATAGATTAAAATATAGTTGTATTTCATTCTATGTTCCAGTATTATCAAAAAAAACAAATGTTAAACCCCCGAAAGGGGAAATCATTTATAAATAATGGCACCCTTAGTCCAAAAATACATATATAATCAGACATTTTTTGGCTTTTTTTTTTTTTAGCATGTCCTCTTTTATATTATACGGTCAAATCTCCTCTCTATCGCTACCCTAAGATAAAAAATCACGTGTCAATGACGAGTGAATAGGCAATTTTTGTTCTAGGAGCTGAGCCCTTTTTAAAGGTTTGAAGTTTTGTTTTTTTTTTTTTAAAACTTACCTTCCCAAGTCCCATATCGAGCTCTATAAAGACCTAAACTAAAAAGAACCTTTTTCTTTGAAGGGGGGAACTGTCACTATTTTACCACACTAACTAAACTAAAAACTAGCAATCGGCAGTAGAAGGGGTATCAAAACAACCTTACTCAAAACCAGGAAGAATCCTTTCTAAGTGCATTGCCGAAAAGATGCGTTTAATCCTTTCTGTGACAAAATAATAGACGCTGGTTGTAACTGTAGTTACACCTTAAAAAAAAAATCCTTCAAAGTCTTCGATATGAGGGTTGAAAAAGAGTAGTTCGGCTCAAGGGTGTCTGAAGAGGGAGCATCATGTTGAAAACCGTCACTATATTTTGAGGGTTCTATAACAGTTAGAACAATGAAATCCTATCACATTCTGTGACCATACAAAAAAAGCCCAAAGATAAGGGCAAAAGGAAACAAAAAGATCTTCAAGGGATATGGGGGAAACCATCAATGCATAAATTGCGGGGCAAAAATTGACCAGAAAAGTTAGCCAAAAGGAAAATTGCGCGCCCGCCAGAAAAAAAAAACAATTATAACCAAAAAAAAAGGTTTACAGATTCCCCACAAGAAAAAAAAAAAAAAGGCCGGGGTAAAGAAAAAAAGAAAAACATTTCCCGACAGCCCAAAAAAACATATGTTAAAATTAAATACCCCCCCCCAAAAGCGGCAGGAAAAGGGGGGTGGATGGGGAATGGTTTCAGCCAAAAAAAGAAAAAAAACCAGGGAGCCGATTCTTAAGTACAAAAAACACAAAAGGGGGGGGGGGGAGACAACAACGGGGGGGGGGGGGGAGAGAGAGTGTCCAAGAAAAAGGAAAAAGCAAAAGAAAGGGGTGGATCCGAGCCCCACGGACCAAACACAAGTGATAGATTTCTTTAATAATAAAAAAACAAAACACACAATTAAATTAACCTTTAACCTTAACTGCTTGTATCCCTGGTTCTTCTTTAGCTGAAGAAACCATACATGCTAGTTTCTTTAAAGTAAAAGATCCTATTGCCACTAACGAGATTGGATGCTAGCGAAACTTACATCAAGGACTCGTCTCGGCAGTCATGTGCTTGCTGGAATATCCGAAGAATCCGACGCTCAGCAGTGGAACTGAACGACATGCTAAATGGGAAGGTCTATGCAACACTACGAGTTTGATTCAAGTTCAAAAGTTCTAAAGAAGCGACACTCTCCGCGCTGAACCCCCCCCTTTATCGCACTGAGCCTGACTCCTTACCATTTTTCTGCAAATTTTTAATTGGTAATGGGCAGTTTTCATGAAAAAAGCAAAACTAGAATGAATGCCACACAAAACTCTAAAATGCTGTGTTTTTCCCCCTTAAAATTGTAATTTAAACTACACACAAAACACATTCTTACACAACTATAACCAACTTTAATATCTGACATAACTAAGGTCTTTGTACAATTCGTATGTAAGTTTGTCTTGTGTTGTTTTTTATTAACTGTTGCAGTCGCATCTTACCTGTCGCACTTTTGATTATTGCAAAGTGTGTTTTTTTTTGGCCCATTCCGCACTGTGCACATGTTGATTCATCCTTCAATAAACCACTTTAAAAAATTAAATAAAAACACAGTTTAGAATGTGCTACTATACAGCACCCTTTTGGAAGATTTTAATTTTGGTTAATGTTATAAAAGTATTTATAATCCATAAAAGAACAAAGCTTGTAAAAATTTGCAACTTCAAATGTAGAAATTGTCTAGAAGTACAATTTGTACTGGAGAAAACAAGCCCTCATAATACGTCTGTGGAACAAAGCTTGTCCTAAGGAATACTTGGATTAAAGGCATAAATTCAATTAAAAGAAAAGGGCATTTGAAGGATGGTTAACAAAGCACTTGCAGTAGGGGTAGAAATAATCAGCTCTTCTGCGTCCTTACTTTACTTTGCTGAGTCCTCCTTTCATCTTCTCTTTCAGATTTGTTTAAAAATTTTCCTATATGTACACTGCCGAGAGACATCAGAATTTTTATATATCAATTGACCAAAGACTTAGGAGACTTTTTAAACTGATCTGTCCTGCCAATCTCAGAGCAATCTTCATAATCACTCTGTCTTTTCATGTCTCCAGCACTCAATGAACATGACAGCAGTGTAAAATATAACACTGACAAAAATCTTATTTGATAACAATGGTTTATATCCATCAAACTCTGGCCACATCGTGCAAAAAACAACCGCTGCTTGATGTCCCTCGCCCCACATTTTGGTTTGCTGGATATATCAAGAGGTTCCCAGCACTTATTAACCTGTAACCAGGAATGGGGCACGGGCTATAGCTATTGTGCCTGGCCGGTGTGTGTTGAGGGGGGGGGGGGGGTCCCATGGGTCCCACGCAACTATAAACCCTTCATAAATCCAGCAACAATGTTTTTCCACTATATTTGGGGGCAGTTGTCAAAACTAAGATATAGTTTTTCCCATTATTTGATCTTTTCTAGCACAAATACTTCCATTCTTTTTTTACAAGGAATTTCCCAATTTAAGCAAAATAATTAATTGTTTTCATCATTCATTCTACACTGTGTGAAATTCCATGTTATGTTTGATGCTTGAAGCATAGCTCTGCTCTAAATTAATACAAATGAATTATTTGTAAATTTTTTCCTAAGTAAAAATTCCATACAAAGTTTTTATTCAATTATCATGTAAAATAGAGATTTTTCTATGTCTAAATCTTACTTTGTACAAAATGTAATAATGTATATAATTCTACCTTACAATTAATTGCTCTGATAGTGCTTCATCCATATTTGGTGTTTAACCAGAGCGTGCTTCTAGGTCAAATATTGGGAATGGCCTGCTACTTACAATTCCTCATCCCAGCATGATCAGTGCGGATCAAATGATATCCATATGGACAAGGAGATTACCAACCTTCATCTCCATTATGATGACTATTTTCCCACTATTTGACAGGTTACTGTTTCACTAAGTATATGAACAACCAAAGAATTCAGTCAAAAGCATGGATGTATGAAAAAGACGAAAAATAGACACATTCGAGTATATTCTTGACTTTATAAACAGAACAATGTTTCTGTTCAAGGCTTGGGTGGCATCCTGCATGACCCCTCACATATTGGTTGCCAACAACCACTCTGCTAAGTGACGAACCGTGCCCCAATTTACTAGCCATGTCTATTATGGCCAAGTGGACACCCGTATCTTCTCGCCATGGCTATGTTGTTGAGGAACAACCCATTCCCGGGCATATAGCACATGGCCATTGCTTGGGGTATATGTCCGCAATATTTCCGTTCCCCTCGACCGACCACCCATCCCAAATGCAAACATTGGGTTGCTCCTTGCTTGATCCTCAGTTATGTCAAAGCAATCATTCCGTGTCCATTGCAGCAAATACTGGTCCCATCTTTTCTTTTCTGTAAATTCAGTCATTGTCCATTGGGGCCAGTGATTGCCTACCCGGAATTGCATAAATTAGTTATTAGTTTGCTAACCAACAAGTGAAAAACTGGCCTTTGCTTAAGGCTCCATTAGATGTGTACATAGATCGTTTTTATTAAATGAATCTTGTTTGATACTGTCATAACACAATTTTATAGTAGTTGATTGTACGCTTCACTACTTACCGATAATTGACACAAGCTTTTTATGTTGTTGTGCCTGAAACTGCAAGATAGGGCATACGGTGGAAAAAAGGTGCTGTTGCCTGCCTTCCATTCCATGAAGATACAAACTGTATCACTCTATTTAAAAGCCTAGTTATGTTGCCAATTTTTTCTCACTTGTTATAAGTATGTTTTAATATTTATTCAAATATCTAACTACAATTTGTTTTTATTTGGAGTAGGGTACGGTATTTTATTTTATAACCATCTCAAATTATTGTACAATTTAATTTTTTAATTTCTCTTTTCCTAAGCCCATCTGTGAAATTGTGTTTCCTCACTGGTCAAAACCAGTCTTACTTAATAGTATACGTTTCAGGATCCAAAACATCAAGTAAATGTAAGGTCTTTATTTACCATTAAAGTCCTCCGACTGTTTAAAATCATTATTACATCAAAAGTGACACAGACAATTTCAGCTCCAGGTTTATTTGACTCATTAAAGTTTTGCTCCGCAATTAACTTGCAGCTATTTAGGTCATCTTCTTTGAAACTTCCACTGCACAACTACCGTTTGATGCTGAGTTCATGAATGTTTCTTTTTGCTTTGTTCTTAGTTATGTATTTTGTGCTAATGTTTGCTAATCTACTTACAATACTATACAATATATCCACAATCCGATACAGTTGCTTGCTATCACATTAAGTTAACCTTGAAGCCTAAACTTATTAATCCCTAGGGCTCATTTACAGAAGATACACAATGCTTACCAGCGGCATGGATCTCATCACTAGAAATGTTTTACACAACGTTTCTATTCTGTGCAGGCCACAATAGTCTTTTTTTTTTTGCAGTATGGAGTCAGTTGCTACAGAACTGTATGTCAAATAGCAGATTAGTCTTCATTACTATGCAGATGCAGTCCACTGCAATTCATCTATTTATGAGGTTTACAAAATATGATAACAGTGCTGAAGCGGCGCCCCAGATGCCTTTATTTACTTGAAATTGAGGGGCTTAGTTAATGATTTTTTTGACATAAACATACGTATCTCTTCAATGTCATCATGTAGTCAAGATCCATAACCCTCTGCCATCTTTTTTATTTGTCTTCTTAACCAAAAGAACAGAATCTGCACAGCAATATCTATAATATATATTATATATATATAGATATATATATACACACAGTATATTACATATGTATATATATTATCAAAGGGGAGGACAAGGTGGGGAAGGGTATATATATATATATTACGATCCTTCATACGAGTTTCCCTATTACATCCTTTCATACTAGTTCTGGTTTCTATTCATCTTACACATATTATGAATAAGCAATTTATATTTATCTCAAAAGATGCCAAATGCTACATACCCTGCACTGTCACCATCTCAGTCATTATAGGTATTTGTTAAACCAATTTTCTATTTGGGAAATTCAACATATTCTTCATAATGTATAATGTTAATATTTTCATAAAACAATACTAGTAATAGTATTAGTATTTTAGCAGGAATTGTGTAGAACATATAACTTTTAACATTAATTGTTAATTTATATTCAACCATAGAAATCTACATAAAATTTTAGGTTGCTCGATATTTATTTTGTTTTCATGACTCCCTGTTTATCAATCTGTTTATTTTCCATCCATTTTATAATACGGCTTGAGTTTCAATGGAGCTCACTGATTGCCTAGCCAGCTGTTAAGTTATGTGTCTCAGGGTACAAATAAAATATTCAAGGAAACCGGAATTCGACAACTTTATTTAGATGTAATGTGAAATCTTGTTAAAGCTATTTCCTAATGTGCAGGAAGTGATTTTTAAAAATTCTTTATTCAAGCATTATAATGTTTCACAGGGTTTTCTGCGATCCAATGTCGCGGATCGCAGGCACAACTGTGCCCTCTCTGTGTTGCTGCTGCCTGTTCCTGCCCTCCTCACCTCTCCACCCCCGCTCCCCGCGCTTCCCGCGTCCCGTCTAGAGACGTTGGGTGTCCCCCGCTCCCTAGGGTGCGGGCTGCCGCTTTCTCGAAAATTGAAAGGGCCAGCGCATTGCTGATTGGCGCTGGCACTTCCAGGTTTTTTTCCATCAAGGCCATCTTTCCCATCAACCCCCACCGCCTTTATGCTACCAGCCTTAGAGAAAGTTCCTATGCATGTTGCTTGGTGTTCTCCTTTTCGCCTCTCTTCTCTCTGCCGTTGATCTCCTTTGTGACCCGATCTGACTCCTTGACGTTGCCTCCTGTCCTGCCAGCCTTGACCTTCTGCTCCATTCCTGACTCTGCACCTCTGCTGCCTGCCCTGGACTTCTGCCTGCTCCCCCCACCCCTGACCCCAAGATTGGCCCGGCGTGAATTAGTACTAACTTCAAACCTTTGTCTGCCAACCCTGGTCTATTCGCACCTATGGAACCACTTGGTGCACTACAACTGCAACAATACCATCCTTGCTTTGTGGTGGGCTCTAGTGAATACCGGAGCCATTTAGATTCCGTCCCACGTGTCATCGGTTGTCATCTCCCGGCAGTGGTTCAGGGGATTCACTGCCCCTGAGCCCTGACAATATGTCATACAGCATATTTTAATAAGCACCAAACATAAAGTACATAGTAAGAATAGAGTGATGGGGTGGCGGCAGTGGGTAGGACAATTTTCTTCTGTTACGTCGTAAGATGCCAATACATATATTAATGCAAAATCATTCAACGCAGTGGAACCAACGTATTGTCAAAGTACAGAAGAAGAGAGACACATCAGGAGGGCGCCGCATCTGCCATGGGCATAGAGAAAATCTCGCTTCAGGCGGCAGAAATGCGTTCCCGTAAAGGGCTGGGGCGAAATTCGCCGCTCTAAAGTGGGCGTATCGGGCCTCCATTAAACGCCCGAATCGCCCCACTATCTAATAAATCGCCGCCTGTCTCTTTAAGACACAGGCGCGTTTAGATGCGGAGCTAAACGCCCAGGCGCTTTCCGGCGCTGCGTCGCTTTCCGTTTAATCAGTGACAACAGGCGTCTAGTCACGCTCCTGTGCACTGTGCGGAGCCGGGGCTGCCGAAGCGCCGCGTGAGACGGACCGCGCGCTCGAGGGAGCATCTGCTGCCTGCAGGTGAGTATGATTTTTATGTATTTTTCATGTATTTAATTAATTAAATGTGGCTAATAATAATAGTGGGGGGGGGGCGCTAATAATATCATAATATGGGATGTCTGGGTGCCATAATTATTTTATACTGGGTTGGGTTTGTCTTATGTAATTCTATGATTATTTATTTTTGGGGCTATAATTATTTTATACTGGGGTGTGGGCGCTATATAGATCATATGGGGGGCAGAAATTATATTACACTGGGGGGGGGGGGATGATGGAATGCTATTATTTTTATTGGGGCTTAAATTAATTTTTATACTGGGGGGGGGGGTGACTCTATATTTTCATCTTATTTTGGGCTATACGTGATTATTTTATACTGGGGGGAATGCTATATATATTATTTTGAGGCTATATTGTTTTAAACTGGGGGGATGCGAAGATTTTCGGGGTCCCAGAATTATTTTATACTGGGGCAGGCAGGGGAGGTTCTGTATTTTTATTTGGTGATTTGGGCTATAATTATTTTATACTGGGGGAGCTATGATAGTATTTGGGGCTATAATTTATTTTCTACTGGGGGTGGATCTATAGATATTATTTGGGGGCTATAATATTTTATACTACTGGGGGGGATGCTATAGATATTATTTGGGGCTTATAATTAATTTATCCTGGGGGGGGGGGATGTCAGTTAATTTATATGGGGCCAGAATCATCCATTTTTAACGGGGGGTGCTTATATATTATATATCACTCTATCACTAAGCTGGGGACTGTATAATCAGGTACAGTATATATACTAAGCCTGGCAGGGGCGTATATGGGAGTACGGTAATATTACTAACTGGGGGGGGCATATATCAGGTAACATAATTACTAAGCTGCAGGGGCGTATATGGGATACATATATTACTAAAGCTAGCTGGGGGGGGGCATATAGCAGGTACGTATATTACTAAGCTAAGCTGCAGGGCCGTATATGGGATCCATTTTAAGTTATTTGCTAAGCTGGGGGGGGGCATATGCAGGTACAGTATATTATTTAGTCTGCATGGGCTGTATATTGTTACTATATTACTTACTAAGCTTGGGGGCTGTATATGGGAATAAATTATATTACTAAGCTGGGATGGGTATATGGATACAGTATAATCACTACTGGGAGGCTGTATATGGGATACGTAATATTACTAAGCTGGGAGTTGGTATATGGGATATCAGTATATTAATAAGGCTGGGGGATGGTTATGGGATAAAGTATATTACAAGCGGGGGGGGATGCTGTATATGGAGAACAGTTATTACTAAGCTGGGGGGGGATTGTTGATATAGGGATCAAGTATATTACTAATTGGGGGGATTGTATATGGGATACAGTATAATACTAGCGGGGGGCTGTATCTGGGATACAGTCATATTAACTAAAGCTGGGGGGCTGTCTTGGGAGTACGTATATACTAAGTGCGGGGGCTGTAATAGTGGACAGTATATTACTAAGCTGGGGGGCTGTTAGGGATACAGTATATTACTAAGCTGGAGGGGATGTATATGGGTATACAGATATTCTAGGCTGGGGGGATGGGTGTATATGGGAACAGTATAGTATAAGCTGGGGGGGACTGTATCAGGGATACAAGTATTTATCTGGTGGAAGAGAGACGATAGAAGTGGGGGATGTATATCAGGGTACAGTAGATTACTAGCTGCAGGGGCTGTAATAGTGGGTTACAGTATATTACTACACTGGGGGGAGTTAATCAGGATACGTTAATTACTAAGCTGGGGGATGTTTATATGGGATACCAGTTATATATATAAGACGGGCGCTTTATATGGTTCGATAACTAGCTGGCTATATGGAACTAGATTACAGTTGGGGCTGCTGTATATGGGATACAGTATGATAGTGGGGGCATGTATATAGTCTACAGTATATTACTAATCTGGGGGATGTAATGGGTTACAGTATATTACTAAGCTGGGGGGGGATGTGTATATGGATAGTTACGTAGATTATAACTGGGGGAGTGTATATTGGACTACAGTTATAATTACTACGCTGGGGGGATGTATAGGGTACAGTATTTATAGCTGTGGGGACTTGTATATGGGATTACGTTTATTCCTAAGCGGGGGGCTGTATATGGACTACCGTCTATACTGAAAGCTGGGAGGGCTGTATATGGGAACAGTATAATTACTAAGCTGGGGGGATGTATATGGGAATTACAGTATTAAGTGGGAGATGATACATTATCTAAGCTTGGGGGGGGGGCTAGCATAGGGGATACAGGTATATTACTAAGCTGGGGGGATGTATCTGGGATACAGTTATATTTACTAGATGGGTGGGGGCTGTATATGTGGGGCAAGTGCAGATTTTATCCCTTTTATATGAAGGGATGTTTTATATGTGGGTTAGCAGGCGGACAGTTTGTGTTTGTGAGGAGTATATATATTTAGGGAGCAGTGTTGTTACCAGGAGCCGAGACTTTATACTGTAACGTGAGGCGGTGGTATTTTAGGCGCACAGCGGGTGGGAGATAGATGCTGGTGCTGCAGGTAGGAAGATATCCGGCCATGAATTCGAGCAGTGATACGTCATGGATTGGCAGAAACCCGGACTAAAGTCCTACTGATGGAAGAGATTGCATCTTAAGGTATGATGCCCACCTAATGCCTCTTAGATCTGTGGCAGTCAGCACAGTGTCAGGGCGCTTGCTGGGTGGAGGGATGTTACTTGTTAATAGTTTACAGGATTATTAACAGGGAGCGGGGGGGTGGGGGGGGTGCCCAGCATTTTAATATTCGCCATGGCAGCACGAATAGCTCAGAATCGGCCCTGAGGAACATCATGAGAAAATAAACAAATAGGACAAAGAGAGCATGTGTTTCAGGAGACTTTATGTATTTAGGGAGCTCTGGTAGTACAAGCCAAGGGGCCAGTATTGTTAAAACAGGGAATCACCAGTGGAGTTAGTTTCTCCATTTCCTAATATTTTCTGTGGTAAGAACTTCCACAGCCTCGGGATGACCGTTCTGGATGCCATTAAGAAGTTGGCTTGATCAAAAGAGATTAAGGCTGCAGCCCTCTCCATGCCAGAAGATTCTTTGGTGCATATTGCAAAAAGACTTACCCGTAAAACACCCCCGACGCAAGAACTTGCTCAGATGGCACTATTCAATTTTTATTAACCGGCCTTATGTGCTACCACAGTATAATAAACACCAAAAGGAAAATAGTGTTTCAATAAAGAATTCTAATTTGTGGGCCACTATAAGGATCAATTTCGGACTTCTTATAACACATTACTTGTATTACTTACAATATATAAAAAAAAAAAACATATGAAATCAAAAATATATGAAATAAAAATATAGAAATAAAAATAAAAACAATGAACAACTCGCAATAACAATTACCATGAACAATGTTTTGACATAAGGGGTTAGCTATCAGGAAAAAGTGAAAGTCTTTTTTCATTTAATATTTATTTACGATTTTCGTCCTCTTATTAAAAAATAATTCATATGTATGAAAAAAGATAGAAATTACAGAACCGTATTAAAATCATAATATACATAGTGAATGTTTAAATTTAAAAAAATGTGTATCAAGATTGCTGTTGATACCAGAGGCTTTTAAAACAACAGGATGAGGGCCCCTACACCTGTAGTATATATTTGTAAACTATTTCTTGAACATATCTAGATGCTACGAACCCAATTTTTTATGTAAAATGTTTAAGCTTTCCCGGACCTCATCCCAGAATGGCTAAATGACTGAACATGTACAAAAATACACATCCGGACCTTGGGGAAAATCTGATAATTGAGCAGGTGTGTGGTTCCAGAAATAAAGTAGCCTATATTGATTTTCCTTGTAGTGGTACAAACGATGTTTTTGCCATAATGTGCCAGTTGTCTGCATTATCTACAAACCAACTATACTATAAGTTTGGCCATATAAGCATGGGAGACTGGAGACCTTACAGTCCGGGTTCAAAAGCATAGACACATGTCTGATATGAGCCCAGATGTTTGTGTGCTAGTCTTACAAAGATACTAAAAAGAGCCACTCCGGGTTTGTAGGGGCGTGTAAGGGGCTTCTGAAGTTCAGATCAGATTCCCGCATGTTGCATCCGGAGGTAAATCCTCCAGTGCCTCGGGCTGCAAGTTTTAAAACAATAGATAAATTTAATAATTAAATAATTAAATAAAGTGAACTTCTCCCCTAAACATCACACATTCCTATACCACTATCTAAAAACAACAAAAAAAACACATATTTGAATCGCCACATCTGTAACAACTGTACAATAATCATTATCTAATTGGACCACGCTTAGTGAATCTGTTAATAAAACACCCCAAAAAACTTGCCAAATATGTACATTTTATCAATTCCCTTTACAAAAAATGTTCTAAAAATGAATTAAATTAACAAGCACCAAAATGGTACTTATTTGCCCAAAAACCGCTGTGGTCAACCAAAAACTACTTAAGTTATACCCCTAAAATATGGCAATACTAAAACAAATGCAATTATTCTATTCTAGTTTTCCTTCGGTAAAATTTCACAGACATAAAAAAACTATATAAATAGGTATCATTCTAACATAGTATCCATAAATGAAGATAATATATTTTTTATGCTACATGAACAGTCCCCCCCCCCAAAAAAAAAAATGCTAGAAATTAGGGGGGGCATCTAAGTGCATCTAATCTGCCAAAAATAAGCCCTTATGTCCAAATTGCATAGCTAACCCTTTCCTTTAACCCCTTCTTTCGACATGTGCCATCATAGAGTGCAATGGGAAATGACTTGTCAACACTTGTCAACACGGTTCGAACACTGTGAACAGGGCAAGATGATGCTGTCCCGGTCCAGAGGGATTTCAAATATTAGGACAAAGGTGATCAGGGCCGGTTCTAGACAAAGTGGGGCCTGGGCAAACTAAAAGTGGGGCCCCAAAATAAAATAAACTATTTAATGACCAGTCACAGTCAGCAAGCTCCTTTAGTATGGTAAAACAACTGTAATATGGGGAAATTTTATAGGAAGGATATATGATAGGAAGATTGATGGGCAGCATTGGTGGCTCAGTGTTAGCACTACATCCTGGCAGCACTGTCAACCTCTGCAAAGAGTTTGTATGTTTCTCTCTGTTTTTTGTGTGGGTTTCCTCCGGGACCTCCGGTTTCCTCCCATACTCCAAAAAATTACTGGTAAGTTGATTAACTGTGAGGTCCATTGGGGACAGGGACTGATTTGGCAAGCTCTGTGAATTGCTGCGTAATCTTGTGCGCTAATAAATAAGGAATTATTATTTATAATATTATGAATAGAAGATAAATATGAAAGATGATAGAGATTTCTAGATGCAGACTATAAAGTAGATGATTATACAGTGATGGATATGAGAAGATAATACAGTAGAAGCGAAATATAAGACTGATTAACAAATAGATATAGAGAAAGCAAGATATATAAATGGCAGATTATATGAGATAGATAGCTAGACAGATAGATATCCAACGCAATGAAGACAGGCCAGCACTCCAAAATAGTGGAAAACAAGGGTGTTTATTCCACCTCCCGCAACGTTTCGGCTGTAGTCCTCAGCCTTTGTCAAGCAGTAGTGTCAGGAGTTCACAGATATATATATCACCGTGTATGACATCATTACAAAGGTAACATTGCATATACATAGAAATATATCAATTGTGTGCATCAACAGTCAAATATACATAGTGTGTAGTGATACATGAATACGCATCATTAAAGCATTTACACATTCTTATGTAAAAAAGTGCCAAAGTGTATGATAAGCATATGAGTAAGATTCACTGTAAAGGATCCACCTCCTTGCTCAAACACAAAACAAAACGGCGTCTCCTGGACGCTACTACTGCGCATGTCTGTAGGTTTGTCTGGTAAGCAGATCCACATGTTTGCATATTGCGCGTGCGCCTAAATTGGCGCATGTGCCTAATTGGCGCATATGGTATGGTGTATATTGCGCGGTGCGCCTAAATTGGCGCATCGCGCGTGCGCATAAATTACGGTGCGACTCGCGCATCGCCAAGTTATTTTGGCCCATGCGCTGCGCTAAATATGCCGCTTGATCATGCGCCAATTGAAGAGGGGGGTTACCTGTAAATTGATAAGTGCGCATCTAGCGCCTGCGTGTAGAGATGGCTGCTCTTGCAAATGTAAATCAGCTATCCTATATTCATTTGAATAGATCCTATGGCAATATAAAATGGGTGTGGACAAAGGCTAGAGAAAATATGCAGACAACAAGTTTAGTCTCCTTTCTAACACCTGGATGAGCAATGCAAAACGTTGACTGTACAATGTAGGTACCAAGCTTACTATAATATCACCACACATCATGGGCTAACTACATCAAAGAGTCTAGTGTCAACCAATATGTGGGAAACGTCACATGATATGCTCCTTCCGGTGCATTCATTACGTAAGGAAAGTCCCCAAGACCCTGCGGTGAAATGTAGAACATCTCCCCCACCAGGTCGGGTGTATCCCCCCACTGGTAACAAATATCAAACACAGCCCTATGTGGTAAGTAGTCCAAAAACACCAATGGCGGCCAGGAGAGACTATGAATGGCGTAAAGCAACTTAAGGACCCATACCTACACCAGTCTAGAATGCAGAGTGAAGTATCGCAGCTTAAGAAAGAGTAGATCAATGGGGGTCATTTACTAAGGGCCCGATTCGCGTTTTCCCCACGTGTTACCCCGAAATTTTCCGATTTGCGCCGATTGTACCTGAATTGCCCCGGATTGTGGCGCAACGCGATCGGATTGTGGCGCATCGGCGCCGCCATGTGCTCGCGACGGAATCGGGGGGCGTGGCCGAACGAACCCACCGTAGTTCGGAAAAACCGCCGCATTTAAAAACCTAAAAGTGTCGCTGTCAGGAGCGCTTACCTTCAACTGGTCCGAGGTGGTGCATTCCGGCGCGATGAGATGACTTTCAGCGCAGCAGCGCCACCTGGTGGACGGCGGAAGAACTACCTTCATAAATCCCGGCCGGACCCGAATCCAGAGCAGAGAACGCGCCGCTGGATCGCGAATGGACCGGGTAAGTAAATCTGCCCCAATGTGTACAGGGACAGCCTAAGATCTGCTACATGACATACCAAAAAATGAATAAAGTTGCAGTTTTTATTTAATGTGTCAAGACATCCAAATCAAAAAAGACAATTCCTAGAGCCAAAGAAGGGGTCCACAGGTGATGTCCACTAAAGTGTAGTGGTGACTGGGTGCAATGGTGCTAGTGATCTAAAAGAGAAGAGAAGAATACAATTAGTATCATAGGTATACACCATAACCAACACGAAGAATTATAATCACTGAGGAACAGAGCAGCGAATAAGGCAAGACAGCATTCAAAAGAGCCCACTCGTCTTAAAATCAACATTTAGCCCATTCAGTTTGAGGGTATTTAGCTTGAAAATCCATTCAAGTTCACGTTATAAATGAGCATAGGCATTCGGCCCATATCAAGTGCTTCTAGATAGAAACTAGTAGTCAATAGTTCTCACAAATAATTTTGTAGAAATGTGTTCATCTACCTTGGAGGCCACATACCTCTGGTGCCTAGGTAATTAATATACAGGATTCTACCATCCACTATTACTTTTACCTTACTACTGTTTTTACTGGCACTTTAGACTGACCTTATCTACCTATGAAATACCTCGTTATTGTCTATGCCTCCTTGTTGTTTTTAGACCTCCATTCCAGCACTAACTAGTTTCCTCCTAATGTGCAAATGTCTGTTCTGTGTATTTTATCCCGTGCATGAATTTTTTATACACTCAATAAAGTTTTTCTCATGCTTAACAGCAATAAGTTTCTGTGCAAATCTGGTTTTCTTTGAGTAGGTTTTGTATATTTCAGTACCAGTAACAGGTTTTCTTGTAAATTTTCACCCAGAGGATTTTGGGATGCCATTTTACCTCTGCTTCAATTGTTTTTGGAAATTGTTATTGATCCCTGACGGGTACCATTTCTACCACATATGGAGCTGGAAGAGGTGTGTGGGAGTTTTATTGTCACTGTGGGCCCAGAGAAGAGACCCTTTATTGCATCCATCACATCCTCCTCTGGTTGTCACTCCCTTGACGCCATGGAATGAATACCCACTTGGTCTTTGTGTATTATACGGGGGAGCAGCCGGAGCAACTGATTAGCCAAGATCTTACTGTAGGTTTTAAGGTCCGTGTTGAGGAGTGTGAGTGGCATGTAGTTGGCGCATCCTCACCCTTTCTAGGTATAACCACCACATGTGCCTGGAGAAAGGATGGGGGAAACTGAGTTGTGAGGAATATAGTGTTGAAGGCGTCCAACAGTGGAGGTGCAAATACCTTACAGAGGGTTTTTATAAAAGCATGTGGTATAGCCATCTGAGCTTTTTCCATTTGGAAGGGGCTTAATAGCAGCCTCTATCTCCCCAATGAAAAAAGAGGCCTCTATGGTCTGAACGGCCTCTGGGCTTAAGCGTGGGAGATTAGACTCACTCCGTTGTGGAGTTGTGGAGGGAGGGAACATTATTTGGACCTGATCCTTGAACCAATGTGGGGGTATACAAAGACTCATAGTACGATCGAAAAGTCTTGCTGATGTCCTCGTTCTTATAGATGATGTCTCTAGACAACCCCCTGATGGCAGGAACATACAATGCCACATGCTGATCCCTAAGGATTCTCACTAACTGCCTACCTGTAATATTATTCAATTAATACTGGGATCTATGACAGATGGTTTAAAATGTTTGTATTTAGCGTCCAGACATTTCTTAAAGGGAACCTGTTTTTGCACATATACAGCCAGTAACAGGTTCCTGTAGAGCATCAAAGAGGATGTGTCTTGCCCATACAGTCCCTCCCATCTAAAACACCCCATGGCAGGCTATACAGGGGCTGGCAGGCTATATACTGGGGGAACAGGGGCTGGTAAGCTATACACTGGGGGGTGGGGGATGGGGGGCTGGCTCGCTATATATTGGGGGCAGGGGCTGGCAGGCTATATATTGGAGAATATGGCCGGGTCAGCTTTTTCCCTACCTAGGCTTAAACTCGAGTGAATAGGTTTTCCTAGTTTTTTGTGTTAAAATTAGGTACCTCGCATATACTTCGGTTGGCTTATACTCGAATATATATGGTATGTTATAGTTTCCATAGAATAGAATCACAGTCTTCATTATTCTATTTATAAAATAAACATTTTAAGAATTATGCAATATAAAACCTATTGGTATATCAAAGTATTTGTCATTTTGATAAATTTAGATGGCGTGTGTATTTAGTGCACCCATTCTTTTTCCCTATATGTGTGTTTGCCAGTAAGCCAGGGTAACAGTCATTGAAGGAAATTTCTCACATGTCATATATTTAAAGGGGTTTTCCCACGAACGCAAGTTAGGCCCTATCTACAGAATAGGGCCTAACTTGATGATCAGTGGGGGTCTCAGTGCTGATACCCCCACACATCACGAAAACTAAGGGTCTGATGGGGTCCTATGTACCTCCGTCAGACCGCTCGTCACACACTAATGGAGCAGACGGACGTGCATGACCGTGCTGCTCCATTAATCGCTATAGAGATTACACTTGGCGATCTCCATCTGCTCCATAGAGATTAATGGAGCAGAACAGTCATGAGCGGCCGTCTGCTCCATTAGTCTGATGGACCCCTCGTTTTAGTGATCTGTTGGGGTCTCATCACTGAGACCCCCACTGAACAGCAAGTTAGGCCCTATTCTGTGGATAGGGCCTAACTTGCCTTCGTGGGAAAACCCCTTTAAAGTCAATTTTGCTAGAAGAAATGTTATTCAAATGCCACACAATGTTACTTCTTTTGTTGTATTTTTACACATATTCAACAATGCTACTGCAATGTTTATGCTCCCCACAGACAGAAGTAAGATTGCAAAGTTTTCAAAAGTCACAATCCATAAATGTTTTGGAATTCTAATGAAGCAGCAAGCCAAATGTGCTTTTCAGTTGACTCTTATAATCTTAGACAGGAGTGACAACAGTGCTGGGGAGTGATCTAAGAGTGTACTTACAGGTTATCTTCTGAATGCTTCATCAATTCATGGCCACTTTTGGCTAGTAGGTGATAACTAGAAGCTGCAGATTGCTTTTAGAAGTATGCATAAGCAAATCATCCTCCTGCCATGTAATAAGCAAGAAATATAACATTTCACATATATAAGGTAGTCTTTATTTAGTATGGAGAGCAGCGTGTCTCCTTACATTACTATAAAGCAGACTACCGTGACTGGTTCAGGAGTAACTGAAGGGAGTTCCCTTTACACAAATGCATATTGTCAATACAATGTCATGCATACCGGTGCCGATGCGCCACAATCCGATCGCGTGCGCCAAAATCCCGGGGCAATTCAGGTACAATCGACGCAAATCGGAAATATTCGGGTAACACGTCGGGAAAACGCGAATCGGGCCCTTAGTAAATGACCCCCACTGTTGTGATATTTAATGTGTTCTAAATCAGTTTCACAGGAGTTTGCATAGATTACCATTACATTTGCTCACTTTTCCTTGGCATATTCTGTATTTCTCTCTACTGATTTTAAACAATTTTTCTAATGTAGACTGTAGTTATTTCACAGAAGCTGTTAAAATTGATGCTGTACATCAGCTCAGCTAGTAAATATTCATAGATAAAAACTGTTCCAGATTGTTCTCAGACAAATAGGACCTAAAACACCCAATGATTTATGACAGATCTGTTTTTCTTTCTATGTGTGACTCTCTCTGTCACAAGAAAAGATAAGAAAATAGTAATAATAAAATTTGTGATGGCTATTAAATGAACATTGTTGCGGGAATTCATTAAGACTGGCGTTCCCCCCAGGAGTTTCAGCGCCCATATCTACTAAGCGGATTCAGTGTCTTAGTAGATACGATTACAAATTCCGCCAGTTTGGACCTGCAAACCGGGCATTCATACACTCCTGTTCATTGAGCAATCATTTTTTTCTTACGTAAAGGAGAGAAAAGATGAACATTTGATCATCTTCGCCAAATGTGGCAACATATTACCACCTATTACCATGAAGTTGCAAGTAAAAAAGTTTTGTACCGTGTTAGCCAGTTAAAGAATTTCCTGTTTCTTTTGATAGGTCAAATAGAGTCACCTTCTTGAGATTTTAATGGCTAACTGAAATATAAGATGTTACAAGAAAGCTTTCGGGACGTCTATGGTCCCTTCATCAGGCATGGTATAACAGTCTTTCTAAAGTTACACAGATCTTATAAACCATGAACAGAGAAGTAATGTAAACAAAAGGTTTAATTTGATGACTTGGGCAATGTGATGGTTTATTGCCTCCAAGTTAAAGACTCTGGAGTCTCTGATGACCCATTGGGGGTCATTTACTAAGGGCCCGATTCGCTTTTTCCCGACGTGTTACCCGAATATTTCCGATTTGAGCCGATTGTACCTGAATTGCCGTGGCGCACACGATCGGATTGTGGCGCATCGGCGCCGGCATGCGCGCAACGGAAATCGGGGGCGTGGCTGAACGAAAACCCGTCGGATTCGGAAAAACCGCCGCATTTAAAGACCGAAAATGTGTCGCTTGGGAAGCGCTTACCTTCACCTGGTCCAGCTCGGTGTATTCTGGCGCGTTCAGATGATTTTCAGCGCAGCAGCGCAACCTGGTGGACGGCGGAGGAACTACCTTCATAAATCCTGGCCGGACCCGAATCCTGTGCAGAGAACGCGCCGCTGGATCGCGAATGGCCCGGGTAAGTAAATCTGCCCCATTATCTCAGGATCACATTTGTTAGAGGTTGTAGTGGGTCATGAATCCCTTTGATAGATTGAGTCCTGTGTGGTGTCAAAGACGGTAATAAACTTGTATTCCCAAATTTGTCTCTCATTGTCTGGCCAGGACTTCAAAAGTGTTTTGTCACAGGTAGATTTTTTTGCTCCTCTTTTATAGTGTGGCAATGAGACCTTATCCGGGCTTTAAATTTTTGTGCTGTCTCTCCAACATAAAGGTAGGACACATTAGAAGTGGAACATGAAAATGTCCCCGGGATTTTATATTCCTGCTGTATGTTGGAGATCTGTATCTTGCCTGTGATCAAAATCAGAGAGCAAGTTTTGTATCTACTGACATTACGGGGGAAAGTTCCTTTTTGTATGTAAGGTGATAGAGAGCTCCTGATCACAATATTCCTCAGGTTTGGGGGTTGCCTGTAGCACAGCAATGGAGGGCCTGGGAACATTGTCTTTAGGCAATCATCTATGAGGAGTATGTGGTGGAGTTTTCTTGAAGTTGTTCTTAGTATTTTTAAACAATGGGTCTTGGGTATAATGGTGGCTCCAATGATTTGATAGTCAATCAGCATAGGATGGCATCCCTGATTTAGAAATGTCTTCCTAAGATTCTTTCGATGAGTATTTCTGTCCATCTGACTAGAGCAGATCTAATAATATTGGATGGCCTGGCTGTAGATGAGGGATTTTTTTATATGGGTAGGGTGAAAGCTGTTCCATCTCAGGTATGAATGCCATTCAATCGGTTTCTGAAATATGAAGGGACCTAAGCTGTTCTGAAAGCTTGCTTGTAACATCTTATATTTCAGATATTGTGCCATTAAAAGGTATCACAATCGTTTAGGATTGTGTGCGTTTGGGAGGATCTGTATACCCCAAATAGCAGTTCTTTTTTGTTACTGAAGCAGCTAGGAAGAAATCTGTGTCCGCACAGCTGCTGTAGTGATTTCTGCTCCTCTCCCAGGGTGTGCGTTTTAGGGCATAAAACGCAAATTCCCATACTTTTGTGTTGCTAAAGTTGAGAGCAAGAAGCATGTGTCAAATCCACATAGTTTATAGAGTGATTTTCGCTCCAATTACAGGGTGTCTGTTGTGGGTTATCTGTATAACGCAAATTACCATACTTTTTGTGTTGCTAAAGTTGAGAGCAAGAAATACGTGTCAAATCCACGTAGTTGATTAACCACTATGTCAGACAGAAAGGTGGCAGGGACATCGCAGCAGGGGTGACTCTGTGAGGCCAGAACTGCCGTTGTCATCTAGCGGCAGTGTGTTGATCAACAACCCGAAGGTTGTTAATTGGTTGACTTGGTCACCCAATTCCTCAAATATAACATCTGACAACCCCAGCCAAGAGTCCGTGGGTTAGTCAGATACAACAATTATTTGGCATGGCCCAGGAGCCAGAGAGCTTCTAGGTGGTCTGGGATCAGCGCCACTATACAGCGAGGACGAAGTGTTTGAGGACAGTCAGCAGCTGCTTGGCAGTGAAGAGGTGGGGCAGGCATCCGCTGCTTCATGTAGTAGGCAGGCTGTGCATACTGACACCGTGAGGAGAACAGCAGTGACAGGGAAACGCAAATTGACAATGATGTAGCCGATCGCACTTGGGAGCCAGGTGTAGCAAAGTATTCATCATCGTTGGGTGAAGAGAGTGTCAGCTTGCGTGTCAGGCAGTGGAGCAGGCAGAAAGTCGCTACTGTGGCCGTGAGTCAGCAGGCTGGCAGCAGTGCAAGGAGGGGAGCCAAACGATCGCAAGATACAAACCCCGCTTTTGGAGGTCCAAGTAAGCAGTGGTACAGGGGGTCAGCGAGGTAGCGGCATTAGTAGTCACTCAGTGCAGAGTGTTTGCAGCAAAATCACCACCTTGGTGGTATGGCAGTTTTTTTTTAAGATACCAGAGGATCTGAGGCACCAGCACCTCTGCCGAAGGGAGCTGTTCGTCTTTGACATCATCTCCCGGGCCAAATGCTCCTGCTCGTCGCTACACATGGCGCCAGCAGTTGTTGAAAGAGGCGACTGTATGCGTCCAGCCATCCTAAGGTGCAGAAGCTGACCATGCCCTTGTCCAAGTTGTTGGTACTGCAGTCCCTCACTTTTCAAGTCGTGGACCCTGCACCCTTCAGAGAACTAATGGCTTGTTCCGAACCAAGGTGGAAATATCCAAGCCGCATTTTTTTTTCCAAAAAGGCAGTGCCAGCCCTTCACAAATATGTAGTACAGAAGGTGGATCAGTCCTTGAGCTTATCGGTTTCTTCCAAGGTACATGGAAGCATGTGTGGAGCTGTAACAACGGTCAGGGCCAGGACATGTTCTTTACGGCCCATTGGTTGAATGTGCTTCCCATCCAGCCACACCAACAACTTGAACAAGAGACACCACTTTCTCCTCCACGTTGTCAAACTGCTGCTCTTGCGCCAGTGCCCACCTCATCCTTCTCCACCACCACCTCAGCCTCCACAAGTCTAAGTGCTGCTCCATCATACCACATGCAGTGTCAGGCAGTTCTACAGCTGGTTTGCCTGGGCGAACGAAGTCACACAGAGGAGAAACTGCTCCGCGTCATGCAACTGAAAATCTGAACCATGGTGGCAATGGGAGGAAAATGGTGTCCGTGTTGCACCAAGGAGGGATGTCCCATGCGCCCTGCATGGAGCACGTGTTCAATCTGGTAGTAAACAGGTTCCTAAAGTGTTCCACCTATCTGCAATATATTCTAAAAATGGCTAGGAAACTGTGTAGGCACTTCAGCCATTCTTACAAAGCCAAGCACACCCTCCTCGAGTTGTAGCGTCAGAACAGCCTCCCCCAACATAGTGTGATATGCAGTCTTTCCACCCGTTGGAATTCCAGCCTCCATATGTTAGACCACCTGTATGATCAGAGAAAAGCCATTAATGATTTTTTGATGATGCAAGCCGGAGACCGGAGTACTCCCCTATAATTTTGATGTCAGCCACTGGCAGTTCATGTGTGACACCTGCTGTTTGCTCAGGCCCTTTGAAGAGGCCACGTTATT
The DNA here is from genome assembly GCA_019512145.1 of Engystomops pustulosus. Taxonomy (NCBI): domain Eukaryota; kingdom Metazoa; phylum Chordata; class Amphibia; order Anura; family Leptodactylidae; genus Engystomops; species Engystomops pustulosus. The sequence goes on along the minus strand of CM033642.1, from coordinate 125,653,786 downwards.
TGTCAGGACTGCAGGATGAATAACATCATTCCACTGCTTCATGTCCTGGAACTCATGCTGCAAAATCTGTCTGGTCAGGGCACTGGAGTAGTGGAGACTACATCTCAAGGCCATATGAATCCGGTGGGGGCTGAATTTGAGGAGGAGAGCATTGGAGCACAAGCATAATCTGGTGAAATCAGTGGTTTTTCCATGCAGGTGACAAGAGAGGAGGAGCAGGAGCATCCAGGAAGAGGTAGAAGATGAGGCAGATGACCCAGAAGCACCGTGGCAGTATACAGTGGAGATGGAGGCTGGGAGTCCCTCAGAGTCACTTGCCGAATAGAGTGACAGCCGAATAGTCAACATCCGGCATAGGGATGACTTTTGGCTCTCCACTCTCTGGGACCCTCACTACCGGTCCAAAATGGGTGACTTTTTTCCAGCTGCCGAGAGGGAGGAGCAACTGGGGTAATATAGAGAAATACTGAAAACACAGTTGGCCACTGCCTTTGTGCGCCATTGTCCATCCTCTGTCAGGTCTGACCAGGGGATTCCTGGCAGTGATCACTCCCGTATTACTGGCACGGCTGCTGTGGAGAGTTGGGGGGGTGGGAGCAGTAGCAGCTCCATCAGCAGCAGCTTAAAGGAAACCTACCACTGCTAATGGTAGGTATTAGCTGTAGACATCGATGGAGGAAGCCACAGCACGCCGGGAAATCCAAAGTATAAAGGCTTTATTTTCATAGACGGCATAGAATATGCTTGAGAAAGATTCATTGTGAATCGAAACGTCGCGAATTCTATGCCTTCTATGTAAATAAAGCCTTTATACTTTGGATTTCCTGGCGTGCTGTGGCTTCCTCCATCGATGTCCCAGACTACAGGTTCAGGTACCAGAACCTTTGGCTGCGAGCACCCAACTATTTGAACTCACGTGTAGGTTATGGATTGCTGTCTTTCTTTCCTTTTTCTAGGTATTAGCTGTAAACACCGGGCACCAGGTCAGGGTGAGCTGGTGCTGGAGCTTACCTTTGCTAGTGTTTTAAACCGCTATATCGCTGTATTTTGATGAACAGACCCGAAGCAGCTTCGGCGCGGTATGCGGGCGTGCGCGCGGCCGTGCGCACGCGCCTCCATAGGAAGTGCCGGAGGCGTCGCTGCGCACGGCCGCGCGCAGCGCCGAAGCTACCTCGGGTCCGTTCATCAAAATGTGTTTAAAACACTAGCAAAGGTAAGCTCCGGTGTTTACAGCTAATACCTACCATTAGCAGTGGTAGGTTTCCTTTAAGTCTGGAGTCCTTAATAAGCAACTTCCTTCACCCGCCTAGTGAGGAGGGTAGATGCCACCAGCAGCAGCAGCAGGACATGGAGAAATTGAACAAATGAAAGTGTTTTATGGGGGGACAAGCTCTTGATGTTGGCTACTGATCTTTAAGGCCATTGGAAATTTGCCAACAGAGGGCATACAAAGGAGAGGGCATACAAAGTATTAAAATCCACCTGCATCAAATGGTAGAAAATGCATTATTGTTGAGTAAATACTGGTGCACATTTATCAAAACTAGTGCCAACTGCTCTATGTGCAGTTTGCCTCACTGTGCCTTGCAGTGCTTGGCAAGTGTGCACCAACTTTTCATTGGTGCAACTTTAACATCAATTTGTAGCAATAAATGTGGTGCACAGTCTGACTCTGCACAGGAACCCCCCTTTAGGTGCAGAATTTTGTGGCACGGCGGACACAGTGCCGTCGAGGCATAATACTGGCGCAAACACTTTGAAAAATGCCACTTTATTCTTCTTTCCGGCCTAGCACACTTTCGTTATGGTGGTAAATGTTTAATCCTTTCACTCTGATTTAGTTTCTACTTACTGCCCAACTTACATATATTCTTCATTTGTTATAGCAGCAGATAAAAATGGTGTACTGCCTTGGTGTATGGCTGCAACTTCATTCCTAAATTATAGGATTGCTGGTCAAAATAGGATAAAAAAAGATGAAAAAATCTTGTCCGTTGGAAGCAAAAATCGGGTTTTAAAGGATCTCCCGACAGGAATGAATGAAAGACTTGAAAGAACATCTGTAAAATCCTTCCTTTCACTGTTGAAAACAAATCAACAAAGTAGTGGGGGAAGGCATGAGTTAGTGATGGCATAAAGGTCATGCTGGAAATGATCTGCTCCCTTCATGGGCTTGAAAGCATTGTGTTCTCAATCTCCCATGTCTGGCAGGTCATGCTGGGACAATGGAGAAACCAGTGGACAGTGCAATGAGGCAAATAGTAAAAGTGGATATTGTAATTCACAATGATTCAACTCCAACCTACATTAGCAACTTTATAGTTCTTTAACTAATGTTATACTTAATACTTATACTTATATATACTTGTTATAATTTGAAATTCATAGAACTCTTCATTAAAATTGACCTTGCCTTAAAAGACAAATTACCTAGTATACAAGAATATTGTTTGAAGTACAAAATTAAAGGCCAGAAGGACCCTCTAAATTTTTGTAGCATTCCAACTAAAAATGTTAGTGTATTGCAAGAGATATTTATTAACAGAGCATAACACTCTTTGAGAAAAATAGCAAAGATGCAGACAAATGGATTAGATAGGAAAAAGGGGAATATTTATTGCCAATAAGTTGCACAATGGTCAACTTCATGGGCTTTTCACTTATTTTTTCCTTACTTTAGGGCTCCCAAATTGTCTTCTTACATACATCTCCCAACCTTGCTAACTAAACTAATCCTAGAATTCAGTAGTGTAAGGCTGGGCCCCATAGCAGACCTTTGAATGGGGCCCCCTTCCCCTTAGAAAATATAAACATATTTGTACACACACATTTACACAATCACAATCACTTTTAAACTCATACACGTGTCTACACATTCATATATTTAAAAACACATAACTATATACACACATACAGTATATTTACACCATCATTCAGTATATACAGCATGCACACATATGCAGAATATTTACAAACACATCCAGTATATACAATGTCAGAGATTTTGGTGACCTCCAAATGAATAGTGAAACGGGAGGATCAGATAGCTGCTGGCAACGGGGTGACGGAGTATAACAGAAAGACACAGATAGGTTATAAGCTGCTACTCAATCACACTTTATTCCAAGTGTGCAGTTGTCTATATAGAAAACAGAAAATGCTTTTCAGAGGGTGTGAAAAGGTGATAAAATACTGAAATGCTATAAGTTAGCTTTAATATACTTTATGCAACTCCCCTTAGTCTACTTTTCCCCAAATAATGTTGATGAAAACTATATATCATTTCTTCTAGAGACCTTGTTCAGCATATACACACACATCCAGTATATACAACATACATGCATATATACACACACACATCCAGTATATACAGCATACACACACATATATAGCATGCGATATAGACACACATCCAGTGTATACAACATACAGATATACAGCATATATACACACACATACAGTATATACAACATACACACATATACAGCATATATACATATGCATCCAGTATATACATCATACACACATATACAGCATATATACACATTTATATATACATGTATTCAGATACAGTTTTGGGTGTCCAAACCAGGAGTGGAGTCACAAAGAGATGTAAAAGCTTCTCTCAATGATATGCTCTCAACTATTTAGCATAGATAACATGTTATTTTCATTTTGTGAGTCAGGATGATTAAGGAAATATCTCATTTACATAGCTTTTTTTATGTTTAAGCAGAATTGAAATTCAATATTCTAAGAGGCGTAACATTTTTATTTTTTAACTAACAGAGCTGTTTTAGTCCATTAATTTTTTACGTGATGAGTTGTACTTTTTATTAGTATAATTTTTTAGGTAAATGTGACTTTTTGATCTCCTTTAATCCTGTTTTTTAGGCAAAACATTTTAATTTTTGCCGATTTTATTTTATGCGTTTGTTTTTTACTATGATCGCTTGTTCAGAATAATACACTGCCAATGTGTTTGTAATGTAATTTACTGATTAAATCACTCTCTTTCAGGCAATATGTGAACAGCGGCATCCACAGTGCTCCTCTTTTTCAAGATCTTCCCAATGCTGTAAGTTTTCGATGTTCTTGGTTAAATATTTAAAGGTGTTTTGATTGTTAGTTACAATCTTTGTGTGCACTAGCATCCTACATCATCCTAATATCATGGAATCAAAAAGTTACAATTTAAACATGAGTCTCAAAACGGAATGAAGAGGTTACAATGATAATTGCGTAGTTAATAAATATGACCAGCTGGAAAGGTGGGATAGAAAATCTTTACCACTCTCATATTGAAAGTTAATGGTGTTTGGATGATCATAATTTATGAAATTAGATGTTTTTCTTTTGGCAAGATCAGGTATCTCTTGCATCTTTAAACCTATGCACTGCACATTTTAAAGCTGCTGGCAAAACAATTGTGAATGTGTTGTTTTGTTTTTCCTATAATGTTACTCTATATTGCAATGAATTAGATGCTCATGAGTTAATGGTGGAAAGTTGCTACAAATTCACCCAGTGTTGCCTCAGTTTTAAGCTGCATTCATTCTACTGTTATGTTGTTTCATCGAAGATTCAGTAATTATTTTTACAGAGAATACATTTAGGCCCCTTCCACACTAGCATTTTTCACGCTCGAGTTCTGCTCGTGCTTTTGACGTGCAGCATTTGCATTGCACTCTGTCCCATTGTTTCCAATGGGCCTTTCCTCATTTGCGTTGTTTTTCACACGCGTGCTTGGTTTTATTTTGACGTGCGTCAAAATCGCAGCATGCTCTACTTTTGCGTTTCACGCTTGTTTTTCCCGCCCCATTTAAGTCTATGGAGACGCATCAAAAATGCATTGCACTCGCAAGCATTGCAAGTGCAATGCGAGTGCAATGCGTTTTAAATGGATGGGTTGCTAGGTGACATGAATAATTCCCCTGCTCGAGATCGAGCATTTAATTAAAAAAACACAGTGAAGAACAGTGAAGAATAGAATAAAAACAGTGAACACAGGATCATTTAAGTGAAAAACACAGTAAAGAACACAGTGAAGAATAGATTACAGATGTTCGGCACATCTGCTTACTTGTCGGGAGATACGCGCGGAACGGTGCGAACAAAATAGCATGTGAAGAACAATATATATGTGTGTAAAGAACACATTGCAGATGTTTCCATACATCAGCAATGTCTGGAACCCTGATTATTTAAGATTTTTAAATAACCAAAGGAGTTAAAGGTTTTCTGTATATAGCAATATTATTTCTACACTATTCACATATATTGTATGTATTGTTTCTAGTGTTTTCGTACTGGAAATCATGGGTTTTTTTTGGAAGTCTTGTTACTTCATTGGTACCAGGAAGATATTCTAATAAACAAAGCAAACTGGTGCTATTAGGGTGGTATTATAACAAATTATAGAATAATAACTTTGATTGACAAGTGTATACAGTATTTGCAATGGAAAAACTAAATAACCTAAACAGTTCAACAGTTTAAATAATATAAAGTACCATATATACTCAAATATAAGCCTAGTTTTTCAGCACAAAAAAATGTGCTGAAAACCCAAACTCGGTTAATACTCGAGTAAAAAAAATATAGGTTTTACCAGGTTTTTGTGGTAAAATTAGGGGCCTCGGCTTATACTTGGGTCGGCTTATACTCGAGTATATACGGTAATCATGTAATCTTATTACCTTTTTATATCTTACAGTTTGTATTTAGATGTGATAGGATTACTGTGTCAAGTAAGATAGACATAATTCTTTATGAAGCAACATGTTTTTTTGCTGTTACCCTCATGATTACCCAGTATACTCGAGTATAAGCCAAGACTTTTAGCCCAATTTTTGTGCTGAAAATTCCCCATTTGGCTTATACTTGGGTATACAAAAAAATGGACTACTCACCATTCCGATGGCCCCGGCAGCTCCTCTTCATCTTCATGCCGCTGGTCCACGACAGCTCCCTGGGCAGCACCTCTTCTGTCTTCATGCCGGCTGCAGGTCCACGACAGCTTCGTGCACAGAGCCCGGCCGGGGCACGTGAAGACAGAAGAAGTGCTGCCCACAGAGCTGTCGCGGACCTGTGGCATGAAGTTGAAGAGGAGCTGCCCGGGCTGTCGGAATGGATGGGATGGCTATATACTTTAATGGGCTGTCATGCTATATACTACAGGGGCTGGCAGGCTATACAATGCTGGGGGCTGGCAGGCTATATACTACAGGAGCTGGTAGACTACACACTACAGGGGTCTGGCAGGCTATACACTATAGGGGCTGGCAGGCTATATACTACTGTGGGCAAGCTATATACTACTGGGGGCTGGCAGGCTATATACTGGGGAGGCTGTGACCAATGCTATATACTGGGGGAGCATGCAAGCTATATACTGCAGGGGCTGGCAGGCTATATACCACAGGTGAGAACAGGCTATATACTACTGGGGGCAGGCTATACACTACAGGGGCTGGCTGGCTATATACTGGTAGGCTGAGACCAATGCATTTCCCACCCTCGGCTTATACTTGAGTCAATAGGTTTCCCCAGTTTTTGGTGGTAAAACTATGTACCTTGGCTTATAATTGGGTTGGCTTATACTTGAGTATATACGGTAGTTCTTACACTACAAGGCTGTAAGACTGGCATAGAGTGAAATATATATACATTACAACAGGCTGTTTTACAGATTGTGTTTTAGTATAATTTGCAATGAAACTGTTGAAGAAATTAATTATCATGTGTATTACTCATCAATATGTGCTCAGAATGCAACATAAGCATTGAAAATAAGATTTATATTGGTAATTACAACTTGGAAGTAATACTGATATATTTATTTTAAATAATTTCATTATAACACAGAAGTAAATATTTTTTATTATACAACTATGTTAATGCTGTTATTAACTGTATTTTACAAATTTCACATAGGCACCACTTGCCTTTATTATTGCACTCTAGGTTGGAAAATATACATATAATTTTGTAGGCTGAAATAGGATGCATAGTCAGCAATAAAAAACCCCCACTTTTAAGTCGCCTGTCTCGGTGTAATGTTAATACAAGTATCCTACTTTATCACATAATTTATAGATTTAATTATTTGCATTTATTGTCACTTTCTTATTGCACAATGAAAATAGTGTCTTTAAAAATGGTGCACAAAAATTCCAGTTAAAGAGTAAATTTCTAATTTTCATTTTCAGATTTTTGTAATTTACATTTTCTGTACATGATTGTACAGTATGTGCAGCCATTGTGCATTAGCTACCACATTGATGATAGGTATCTCTAATTTAGAGAACATTTATTGACTTAAATGGGCAAAAGTTCTAGGTTAGCTATGTGGCCTGTTTAGGTTTTATTGTGCATGAATAAGGAAGAGCTATACGGCACAGTCCTTAGGTAGATTCAGACAGCATTCCAGTAGAAATCATGATGGGTAAGCCTGCAGTATAAATTGACATCCTGTGCCACTGTAGTACACTATTTATAAACATATATTTTTTTATCACATAAAACCCTATATATTGCCCATTGGGGCACATTTACTTACCCGTCCCGTTGATGCCGCCGATCCGGAATGTCCGACGACGATTCGGAGCTGCCGCGATTCATGAAGATCGTACGTCCAATTTCCTGCATGTGGCGCTTCCCCGCTCAGGTCCGCTGTAGTTCACCATCTTCTTCCCGGTGCATGTGAGTGCTGATCTTGCAACACAATTTTGAAAGTCAAATTCCGCGGTTTGTCTGAATCAGTCAGATTGTCCAATGGCCACACGCCCGATTTGTGTCGCATGAAAGCCGGTGCCAATGCGCCAGAGATAGTCGGGAAACGGAAATGCGTCCAACGGACCCTTAGTAAATGGAGAAGATATGTTATACTTACAAATCATTCCCATTGAAAAAGTATCCCGCCCCAAAAAGGGGAGGAGATTGGACTAAGGCATTGAGATCACGGGAAGCTTACTAGATTTTAGCTTTAAAAACACGATTCCCCATAGGTCTTAATTATAGAAATGATCTATTATACATATATTAGAATTATAGCTTACCTTGAAATATTTTCCTTTTTCTGTGTATGTGCCCGATTATCACGTGACCTTTTATGAACTTGTTTCCGGTTTGCCGGCAATGCTTAAATACTCTGTGTTAAAGGAAACCTACCATTTAGAATGGCAGGGGTAAGCTGTAAGTACCGAGCACCAGCTCAGGGTGAGCTGGTGCCGGTACTTACTTTTGTTAGTGTTATAAACCGCGGTATCGCAGTTTTAACACTTTTTAAACTTTAGAGCAGGAGAGGCTTCGGCACTGCGCGCGACCGTGCGGGCGCAACATCTCCGCTATTTCCTATGTAGGCGCGCACGCACACAGCGCCGAAGCCTGTTCTGGTCTAGAGTTTAAAAAGTGTTAAAACCGCGATACCGCGGTTTATAACACTAACGAAAGTAAGTACCGGCACCAGCTCACCCTGAGCTGGTGCTCGGTACTTACAGCTTACCCCTGCCATTCTAAATGGTAGGTTTCCTTTAAAAGCATATCAAAAGGCTACGACTAAGGACTGCATATAGTCCGAAACGCGTCAGATTTCTTTTTGTTATGAGACGTCTTCATTGTTTTTAAGAAAAAAGTTTTGAATAAAGTGGAATTTTAACATTTAAAACCGAAAATCCTCTTTTGCCTGGACGCCGGATAATCCTCGTTCTAGTACATTACCTCTGGTCCCCGCACAGCACGTCTGTGCATCGGCAAAAATCAACAAGACGACAACGAAAAGTGGTGACCTGAATTCCTTTTTCTGTTTATGCATATATTAAGCTGGGCTTTCTTTGTGCTCCGACTAATCCAAACAAGATAACAAACTTTATACACAAATATATCGTTCTTGTTTCATGATTTATATCACAAATGAATTTTCCACTACGTAAAGAAATTTTTATATAAATACGTCTAACTGCAAGCAACTGCACTCGTACATACATGAGTTATCTCTCTCAAGTGAACAAAAATGGATGCTCCTGTTGTTCACATGTCTCTGTGCACTCGGATGAGCAAAAACCGACTGCAAAGAGCCAAAGAAATCTTCACTATATCTGACACAATTCCAGAAAATCAAGCTCCAACAAAAACGCTGATTGCGGATTTGGAGAAACTACTGCTCAATCAAGTAAGGGTGTGGTGGGATTACACCACACTAACCCAATACCTGGAACATGAAATGATTCCTCATGGTTTAAGGCTATACAAACTGCCTACAACAATCTACACAGAAGATTTTCTTAAAAAATGGCAGCAAATATTATCGGACTGTTTCCTGAAACTAATACAATTAATAGTACAACACGAGGAACAAAAACTAAAGGAATTGAATGAAAAAACTCAAAAACTAGAGTCAGAACTATTGAAAGATTACAATCAAGAGGAATATAACAACATCATGTCCAAAATTGATATTAATATAAAAAAAATTTGAGAGGGATGTACAAGACTACAAGTCAGACAAAGTCTACACATGGAAGCAAAAACGCAATTACAAACCCAAGTCCATCCTAAAAAAACGGGATCAAAATAACTTCCAGACCAAAGTTACATTCAGTTCATCGGAGTATGAAACATCGGACATAAACACGGACATATCGGACACCGAGGAAAATAGAAACAAATATCAATATGATAATAAGACACAACAAGGAAGCTCTTCAACAAAAAAGTCAAAAAACGACAACAGAAAAAACGCACACGCCGGGGAGGAAGAAAACACAAATCCGGTAAAACACCCTATGATCAGACGCAAACAACAATAGATGAGAAAAAGCCCAACAAGGATTCAACAGTAATAAATTTATCTGCATGCACTCTAACATCATCTCAAATTTCAGTACTAAGGAAAGGTTTGAATTTTGTGCCGTCTAGGAATTTTGATTTATATGAAACCATCAAAGACATAAATAAATTCATATGTCTCTTAACATTAAAAAGACATTTCTTTGATCAAAATTATAATACTCAAACTAAAACAGCCATTGAAGACGTGTTCAATGTGCGGGGCCAATCGAACTTAACCATTGATAATATGATTCAAGAACATTTCACAATGATGCAATTGACAGAACTTCAGGATAACACAATAGAAGAGTCTTTTCCAATACAAGCTGCTAATTTCGTTGTTACATCTAATTCTTCATTTTATCCGGTGAACTCCAGAGTAGATGTAATGGATTAGTTCCAGTATGGAGTAGAAAAAGATCTAGCTACATTATATGAAGAACAATATGACCTAAATACGAACAATCTCACAACAGGAGAAAAACAATAAAAGAACTCCAAGCCAACCCCTACATTATAATTCGATCATCAGATAAGGGAGAAACAATCACAGTCATGGACAAAGAACTGTATAAACAAGAAGTTCTTAAAATGCTACAAGAACCTGAAACATACACCATGGTGCACAAAGACCCTGCCAATCAAGTCAAATCTCAATTAGAAAAAATGTTACAAGAAGGTGTATCTTTGAATATTTTTTCTCAACAAACAGTGGGTAATATGATACCAGAATATCCCAATACACCGATCCTCTATGCATTACCGAAAACACAGAAAAATATCTTTCCTCCACCATTAAGACCGATCATATCGGGAGTAGGGTCCACAACAGAAAAAAATAGCAGCGTGGTTAGACAATATCTTACAACCTTTCGTGACGAGAACACCTGGATACATAAAAGATACATTGGAAGTACTGAAAGCAATGGATACTATGGATACTATGAAGTGGCAACACAATTATGCATGGGTTACATGTGATGTGGTGGGTTTGTACACCTGTATACCACATACGTTAGCTGTTCAAGCAATTCTACACCATTTAACTCAATACAGTAAATTTTCTAGGGAGCTTATCAATTACTTTTTAGAGGTATTAATTTTTTTTACTGAAGAACAACTTTTTCAATTTTGATGGTTCGTTTTATTTTCAGCAACAAGGCTGCCCGATGGGCGCTAAATTTTCCCCTACGCTGGCAAATTTATATATGTCCTGGTTTGAGGAAAGATACATCTATCATACAGATAATATGTTTGCATCACAGATAATCTGGTACGGTGGCTATATAGACTACTGTCTATGCATATGGAAAGGTCCCGAAGATAATATACCCAAATTCATGCAGTACCTCAATACTAACTCCCTTAACTTAAAATTTACATTTTCTTATTCATATAGTTCAATCTCATTTTTGGACATAACTTTAACTGGGAATAATTCAAAAGAATGTGTACACACTAATTTATACAGAAAACCAATATCAGGCAATACATTATTGCACGCAACTAGCTGCCATCCTCCACACGTAATACGCAATCTCCCTAGAGGGGAATATATACTTGCTAAACGCATATGTTCTGATAATGATACATACAGAGAGGCTGCCACACAAATTTCACAATGACTAATGATAAGAGGATACAACAGTAGTCATGTACAGAGAATAGAAGAAGACGTTAACACCAAATCGAGAACTCAATATTTCACAAAGAAAAAGTTAAAGAAGAATATCAATGACAATCAGGCTATTACATTCAGTACAACATACAGTAAACAATACAATCAAATTTCACGAGTTGTAAAAAAACATCTGGCTATATTATGTCAAGATGACAAGCTGTCCCAAATATTGAATAAAGGAGTAAGATTTGTAGCCAAGAATGCACCCAATTTAGGGAACTTATTGTCTCCTAATATGTTCATGACACACAAAGATACACAACAAATTTGGCTAAAATATAAAGGCAGTATAGGGAATAATTAATGATGGAGGGGCAGTATAGGGAATAATTAATGATGGAGGGGCAGTATAGGGAATGATTAATGATGGAGGGGCAGTATAGGGAATAATTAATGATGGAGGGGCAGTATAGGGAATAATTAATGATGGAGGAGCAGTATAGGGAATAATTCATGATGGAGGGGCAGTATAGGGAATAATAAATGACGGAAGAGCAGTATAGGGAATAATTAATGATGGAGGGGCAGTATAGGGAATAATAATATCCTTGGCATTTTGCTGTCCTTCAACCTCTATGTTGTTTTTTTTATTTTGTTTTGGTTATCAAGAAGCTCCTGGAGACATTCTCTGTGCATTCTGTAGATAAGCATGTTTGTGAACAAGGCCTGTTAATTTTTTCACAGAATGTATTCATTATGGCCAATAGCATTGCAGTATTCTATTCACGCCTCTTTGATGACTCTTCTGTCCTTTTTTTATATATGACTGTGGTTGTGAAATAAATGAGAGAGAAGATCTTTAGATACACTAAGAGACTGATGTGTGTCTTGGGTTTGTTCTCTCCTCCTGGTACCGGGAGCCATGAAATATTTAATTTGAAAGTCACCTGTACAACATGAAGTAATGACTGTTTTGAGTCCTAGATAAAAATCTCTAGCACTTTGTAGAGGCCATGTTTTGTTCTCTGTCTATACCTTTCCCCTCCCCCTGCAGGATTAACTGAGTTATCCCTAAGGTTATTCCCTAAGTGTATGTTGTTGAGTTTCTAATCACTGCCCTCTCCCTCCCCACCCCACACACCAAATACAGGGGTGTTGTGCCAGAGCTCCGTTACACTGCCAGAGCTAGCAGAGCAATGTTCTTGGCTAAATACAGTAGTCCTGTGGGAAGTTAATTTTGCAGCAGTCTCCATTTTTCTGATGGGTAGAATATAATGATATACACTATTTAACAGAAACTGTATATCATTTTACCCTGGGTTTATCTATATTATGCCACTATTTGACAAAGATGGTCTTGAGGACAAGATGAAACTCCCTGTATTTAAAATAGATTTCCCAGTCTTTATAGCATAAGGACATGCAGTCAAAACAACATTTACACACAAACACCAACCACAGACATGAAACACTAGACAGTCTGGTGCTGAGCGAGTAGGCGGCAACAACTGAAGAGTGTGGCTTCCTTAATGATTAATTGTTATCCACATCATAATTATAATTTTTCTTTTACTCATTACATCGGAGAGAGATATTGTAAAGAATACCTCAGCTATGACAGTGTCTGTCTTGCTGACCTCCCCTCTCTCTGTCACAAATCTGTCTCATTAACAAAAACAAAGGAAAATAATTTGCCTTATTTTCATGATTTAGTGTAGAGGCTTAATGAGTAATTATACATTATTATGTAAAACGGCTTCTCTTTGCCGTTGCTTCTTTAGTGAGTAGTGTATCTGAAAGCCTTCTGAGGTTGCAACATCCCTTCACCACGGCCTAGTATTTTTTTGGAGGCCTGGAGGCAGCCAGGGCCCAGAAAACCGGATTGGCTGGCGATTGCAGCCTAGGGCACGCTGTGGTAATGGTGCTTGGTATGGGGACCGGATTGCTGTCCTACAGCCTGGCAGCTCTTCAGCATGTGGTGTGTGCAAGAAATAAGGAGTGAGAGGCTGATGTTCTGGTTTCTCCCTGGGGCAACCCCTGAGTGTCTGTAGGATGAGTCCCTGGTTAATGGATGGGGAGCCCGTGGTGGTAAGCAGCCATATCCAGGGATCAAACAGAGGCAATGTTGTGCAAATCAACTTATTGTTCTTTATTCAACAGCAGACAGCAGGCAACGGGCCAAAACTATCAAACAGCAAACTCAGGTTACTGGAGTGGTCATGGAGAGGGGTCCGCAGGAATGGTGTACCAGCAGGATAGTAGATGCAAGCTGGGATAGTTGAGGTGGAGCTGTTTCCAAATTGTGGAAGCTGCAGCTCCAGGCTAGAGTCTCCTGACTCGCCCTGTACACTATCAGTTCCTGGGATTAGAATCTGTGGCAGCACTGAAGGTGTGCTGCACACACAGGCTCCTCACTGAGACTGCAATCTGACTCTCTGCCCATGTGCTCTCACACAGCGGGAGTTTTTATACCCCTCCCCCCCTGGTCCAATCAGACTCCAGCTTTCATAGCAGACAGATCAACGGCTAATTACTTACACATAGTTAATTGTTGCCTTTGCCAGGCAGTATCTTCAAGCTGCTATTACTAAGTTTCTCATGTTACAGCTTCTGATACTTTGCATCTGTCTGAAGTGGCGTGACCTTGCAACAACCCGTTGCAAGGTCACGCCACTTCAGACAGATTAATAATAATTAATAATTCTTTTATTTTTATAGCGCCAACAGATTCCACAGTGCTGCAAAGAGCTTGCCAATCAGTCAGATTGATCTCTCTAAGAGACTGTATGTAGAGAGTTAAGTCATTAGAGACATAGGGGCACATTTACTAAAATCAGTGCAGTCTGTACTATGCGCTGTTGCACGGTCCGATTGAGCACCGACTGGGCTTTTAAACTAAGAACAGGACAACTTAGCTTTGTTCCTTTATTGTGAATTCTGGGCAAACAATAAATAATTTACAAGCCACATATATCAATATTAGGTGAATGACATCTGAAAATGAATGATATCTTCTCTGGTTTATGTTCCCTGTTGCAACCTACTTAAGATTTTCCCTTATGTAAAAGACAATTATATAGCGATACACTTAACATATTTGTATGATTTGGGCTTGGCAGTGAGCACCACTATTCCTGGCAGGATGGACCATGTTCTTTAATATTATTCAGTTTGATACTCATCCAGCCACTGGCATCAGCAGGGTCCATATGCCATTAGATGGAATCTAGCCGACTTCTCTTGGTGTCTTTCCATATTCTTCAACAATTCTTAGCTACTTTGTTGGTTAAGGAGTCATTCAAAGCTTGTTTCACTTGTCCATGGATTTTACATTTCTTATCATAATTTTTAATTCTATGCAATTTATATTCAATTTCATAAATGCATTTGATTGCCAAAGTAGATATCTGGGATTCCCGCCTTACACTGCTTTTAATTTAAGCTCCTGGCATATATATTAAGGGAACTCTTATTCAACCAGCAAATAAACTACATTTCAGTGATATTGATCAATGCTTTTCTGCACAATTTTTTGTTGCAAAGTCCAGTCTATTTGCCTGACACCTAAGTTAAACAGTTGCCTGTACCAGTACCACCATCACAGTAGGTACATGTGATCAAGGGAACATTTTCTCACAGTTATTCCAGTGTGGTTAACGCAGGTGTTAACCTTTTGATCGCCACCGGCAAAGCTGCCAATGGCGCGTGGGCACCACCATTTTGGCTGAGTTTGTTGCTCATCAGTGAGCAACAATCTGTTGCCAAGACACCCTTGGCACATTGTAAAAGATGATGTTTATAATCTTCATTTACTGCCATACTGTAGTTTGGCAGTATATGGTAAGAGCAATGAGACAATTTGGAAAGAAATAAACAAATAAAAAATAACTTTATCCCCCTTTCCCAAGAAATTAAAAGTTATGCAACCTAGAATTTGGAACACAGCAATTTACAAATGATTATTTTCCATAAAACATGGTTTTATTGCACAAGTACTAATTTGTTAAAGAATGTAAAATAAGGGTGGTTTTACACTTACAATGCATTTTTGAGATCACTGGTGTTTTTATTAGTTGCCGAATGATCTGTGTCTGTGTTTATTGGGCAATATCCAGTGAACTCTATAGCAAAAACAATGCCACCAAAATGCTTAAAAAATATACTATGTATGATAGAGGTCAAAAGACATTGGGGCACATTTACTTAAAACAGTAGCATGTGCAGTTTGCCTGTGTAGTGTGCAGAAGGCGCCAGATTCATGAATTATGACGCCTGTTCTTCATGAATCTGATGCCCAACTTTTTTTTGGTGCACCTTTAACATGGGGCATGCAACACACTAATGTCAGACTTTGCATGTAAAATGTGGCACACGGTCCAAGAGTGCACCGGAACTCCCATTTCAATGACGAAATTTGTGTCCATTGAGGAATAGTGCAGTCGGACACTTCTTTAATACAAGTGCAATCAGTTTGCACAAAAAAGAATGTGCAAAGTCTGGGAGAAAACTTTACATACCTGAAAATCCTACTTTTAAATGTTCAACAAAAACCTTATTACTGTACCACATTACTGTACCATCAACTAAGAATTATCTTCCGTATGACAGATTCCCTTTAAATGCAATTTGTTGCAATTTGATTTTATTCCCCGCAAATAATCTTCCATTTTCCTACCCAAGGCATTTCTACAATCTGTATCTGTGATGTCTGTAAAAGAAGCAATTAAAGAGGGCTTGAAGAAAAAGACTATATCAATCGCTAAAGGTTATGGGAGTGCAACAGTTGAACTCTGGGATGGCCATTATTTTGCGGAGGAACATCCTGCATTACCAGTAAGAATCCATTCTAATCAGTTATATAATTTTGCATTGACATGTCTGTAAATAATTTCTGCATTTAACACCACATTCTCTTGTGATCAGTTGCACTATGTATTTTATATGATGGCTGCTACATATTGCATTTATAAAAATTCCTTTCAAACACTGACTGATATATAGCCCTCACTATATAAAGAACAAGAGAAGACAAAAGATTATATAGTACCGTGCCCCCGATCCATAGCAGTTCTTTACTTGGTGAGGGTGGCTTGTATACTAAGAAATAGTGAAACTTTTTTTTTTCAGACTAGGCATGTATGTAACCTGTGTGTGCTATATAAATAAAGAATTATTATTATTACACAAAATAAAGTGCTTGTTAGTCACCAAAACATGTACTGTATGTCCCCCTTTAAGAATTTAAGGCCTGACCCATATAAAAGGACTTAGCCTGCAGTCTTTTAGTTTATAGATACAATCCCATGTATAATATACACTATAGGATATGGCCATTAATGCATAGGAAAGTACTTTCTGTTAGATCATTTTGAGAAAATTCTCAAGCAATATGCTTTTTGCTAAAGACCATTTTGTTTGTAAAATACAGTAAGTAGATAAGTAAGTATTGGTGTACATAGAGGAATTCCATGATTGAAAACACTCTTGAAGGAATTTCATTGGAGAGTGAAATCTCAACAATTTGACAATATTATTTCTTTTTGGTTTCTCTTTTTTTATAGGTTATTAATGATTTGCTTGCAGTAATCAATATCAAGAAATTCTTGGCCACTCAGATGAGTAAAAAAGGCAAAGAAATGTCGATGCTTATCATAGAAAGCCTGGATAAAAAGCAGAGAAAACTGACTAGAAACAGTCCTGAATATCAGCAGCACCAACGTTTTTATGAAGAGGCAATGGGAGAGAAATTTTATGATCTTATTGTAAGTATGGAAATTCTAGGTACAGAGTATTGATAGCTTGCTTTCATTATATTATTAGAGATTATATTGTTAGAGAACGCTGATAAAACTAATTTACAAGTTTTCTGTACAAATAAACAAACTAATACAAATTGATGGCAAATATACTTTATTGTTCAATACGGGGTTTACATACATTAATATGAGGACAATCACAAATACAAAAGGCCTAAAACTATAGTAATCTGGATCAAGTGGAAGGAGGATCATGGCCGAAAGGCTTACATTCAGTATGGGAGGGTAGATGGGAACACAAGGTTAGGGAGCAGATCAGTGCAGTTATTGTGCACTCTAGCAATCCGAAAGAGATGGGTTACATTTCAAGGTTTGTAAAGTTGGGAACAGTCTGACACATTTTGGTAGAAAATTTGGTGGATACACAGTAGAAGTCCTAGAGAGAAATGATAAAAGTGTAGATGGTAAGAGAGTGAAGCAGAAGGTCAGAAAATTTTTATATTACCATACTAGTGAGACAGTATTAGCTGATTCATGTTGAGATTAATGAAGGGGATGTCATGGTTAATATTTTAAACCAAATTTGCTGTACAATGGGTACCCAGTGGAGATACGAGAGCCACAGGAGAAGCAAGAAAAGAGATGAGTTAGACAAGCAGCAGAGTAAGATAGATTGGAGGGGCATTAAAGAGTTAGCTGGAACACCGCAGTGAAGAATATTGCAGCAGAATATTGTCCAAGCAGAAGATGAGGGCATGGAATAATAATTTTGTTGACTCCAGGTTGAGGAAGGATCAGATGCAAGAGATGTTCTTGAAGTGAAGGTGGCAGGTTGTAGTGAGTGCTTGAATGTTAGGTTTAAAGGGTGGTAGAGTGAAAGATAACTCCACGACAGCAAACTTTTAGGACCGGGTAGAGGGTTGTCCATTAATTATTATGGCTAGATTTAGTGGGAACTATGCATTTATTGGGGTGTTTTGTCCATGTTAACATTTAGAAAACGGGAAGAGAAGGAGGATATAGCTGATAGACACTCTGGAATGGACACTCCGGAGAAGTGATGGCTGTGCCAGTATTGGTATTGAAAGCCTTATAATAAACTTAATAAACTGTTTTAAGCCAGGGGTGTGGATGGAGAAATTTAGGGATCCTTGGTCAGAGACTTGTCGGATGCCAACAGAGAGGGGGTGAGGTAAAGAGCTGGTGTGTGAGATAAACACTGAAAGTACATTTGGAGAGGTATGAGGAGATCTAGGAAAGGTCCAGATCAGTGATGCCAAGGGAGCGTTTGTAGAAGGAGATAATGGTTAACAATGCCAAAAGTAGAAGACAGATCAAAAAGGAGGAGAGCAGATCAGTGGTGGTTTCCATTAGCAAACAGTAAGCCATTGTATATTCAGTAAGGGGTTCACTTTCATTAAGACAAAATAAAAGAATGGATCGTTTCACTGAGATGTCCACCCATGTTTCATCTTCATCATTCTGGTAGATGGCAAAAGATTTGTATCAAGAATGTCTCGGTACATTTGTGCATTTATCCTTCCTTCAATTATATGAAGTTTAAGGTGTTCTTTTCACTCCCAGGTTGTGAGCCCCATTGGGGACAGGGGCCAATTTGGCAAGCTCTGTGCAGCGCTGCATAATCTGTGTGCACTTTATAAATGAAGGAATTATTATTACTGTATTATTACCTGTATGTTTCACACAAATAAGGTTGTAATTGTCTTAAGACAGATCACTTGTTTCATTATGAGTAGAGATCAGCGGACCTGAACTCCCAGGTCAGATTTGGGGTTCGGGTGTGCTAGTGACTAGGGGGGTTAATTTGTTGTATTGGCTGTTTGGCAGCCAATCTGGCAATATGTATGGGTTGTGCAGGGTCCGCTCATGAGATGTTTCTTGTGTGGCAATGAGACACCTTTTTATAGACCATCAGCTGAACCAGCTGATATTGTTAATTACTATTAGGGAAGGATTGCTTTGTCATTACTGATAGATTTCAGCTAGTGTTATGACTTTGCATGGACTTTTGTAATTCTATTTCTTCATACCTTTACCCAGTGTCATTATTTTTACACATAACTTTATTAGTGGACACCTATGGCTTAATTTATTTGCTAGTGTAGATTGGATGGGTTATTCGGTACATCTAAGGAAATGTCAATAGAACCTTTAGAAAAATATTGACTTAGTAACTTGGTGAAGTGTTCAATATTTTTATTCTACCTGCTGCATGTGTTCATGTGCAATACATGAATAACGATTTGGCTATTTATGACATGGTTATTTGGGTCACCATGGTAACAACCAATGCCTCGGGTCCTGGGTTGCTGCCCAAAATTGACATATTATGATAAGCCACTGATTTGGTACATTGCATTTTTGTGTACTTGGGTAATGTTTATATACTTTTATTTGAAAATAGAGGTTGCCTTTCTTTTTTTTGCATTTTTTTGCATTTTATTTATTATCTTCCTCTTATTCATTGCAGGAGATGGCCCTGCTGAATGCTGGATATGGTCCTTTATAAAACCATCTGTTCTACAATAGTACCTGGAAAAGAATATGGAATACTGTACATTGCATTAAATAATAAATGAAAACAATTCAGAATTATATCAGAGTATATTGTTCAGCCGTACACATACAGAATTAACCAACAAGTAAAAAACTCATTATTTACCCAAAGCCAGGAATGGCAACACTAGCTTTGAAGATAGCCATGATGTCTTTGCTGGAAATAAAGTTCACTGTGATGGTGATGTCTTGTTCATGAGTAAAATTGTAGTAATCATCATTTCTGAATGAAAATAAATATTAACCAAATTTTGTGTTCCACAATGGCAGGAGTTCAGTTAAAGCTTGGTAATATCTATTGAAGTAGCCCTACTACTGTTTCTTGACAGTACAGACTGCACATTTATCAAAACTAGTGCAGTCTGTACTGTG
Organism: Engystomops pustulosus; assembly: GCA_019512145.1. Lineage (NCBI taxonomy): Eukaryota > Metazoa > Chordata > Amphibia > Anura > Leptodactylidae > Engystomops > Engystomops pustulosus. Next base: position 125,633,629 of record CM033642.1, on the reverse strand, counting down.
TGCAGAGTGTGCCTGATTAGTCAAAACTTCTTTATGAATCTGGCGCCTCCTGCACTGCTCCAGATGTGTGCACCTTTTTTTTTTTTTAGGCGCACTTTATTTATGCTGCAGAATTGTGGTGCATTTCTTTAATAAATGTGGTGCAAACTCTGACTAAGCACTAATACGTTGGACACAGTGCAGCCGCTACGCAAAACTGGCACAGACACAAAACATGTGCAAGCAATTTGCACACTCTTTTCAGTTCAAAGTCTGACAGAAAACTGGTGCACATGTTTTAATAAATGTTAAGTATGTAAACTACCACAGTACACTCAATTTGTATAGGACAAGGTCAAAACAAAGGTTTAGGCTAGAAGAAACTAGACATAAAGTTCGCAGCTGAAGAGGGAGAATATTGAATCCACCCTGGACATCCAAGTTGCTTAAATTGGCCACACATATGAGAAGTGGGTGAATGCTCATTCAGCAGACACATATCTTTCCCAACAGCTGTTATATGACAGGCATGCATGGTCAGCACAACTAAGCACTGCATGTGTCCAGGAATGAACTGCCCAATCCTTATCTACCTCAAAAATTTTGAAAGACTCCATACTTATCAGATAGTTGAGTGGTCAACCAATCCCATCAAAATCATCACATCTGATCTGCATGTATTTGCGTATATATCTGCAATTTTTTGACACTTCACATGCTGAGAGTTGTTTTACAGACTTGGTCAGTCAATAACTACAGCACTGATTAGACACCTCCAGAAGTGTTATTTAGAAACTCCCATGTGCTGTCGGTGTTGCGTCACAACCAGAACCTGATGGTGGCCCCTCTGGACATAATTTATTGCTGTATAATTTTGGATACAGTGAACTGCAACTCCTAGCAGCACATCTTCACACACCACTATATATATCACACACACCTCCCAACACAGGACTGACAACATTGTGCGTTCCACATATATCAAAAATACTCATAACAACGCCTTAATAAATTTTAGAGCACTCTCTCTTTCTCTCTCTATATAAATATATGTATTTCATATATATAGAACCCCACACTTGCTGGAATTCGTCCAGGCAGCTGCAGTGTTTGTAAACTATATTCTCATATGGCAAGGTCAGATTAATTAGCTTTTTTCCGCTAAGAATAACAGATAGACAGAGAAATTGCTCCCCTCCAGAATGCAGCTACTTAGTGGCAGGTCCATAAGAGATGGATGAAATCTGCATGGTCATCCTGACACCAGTGACACCTAGAGTCAGCCAATTTATGCATATGGAATAACCTAGCAGGTGTTATATGGCATTGATGAATTATGAATATCTGAATTGACTTGTTATTGGCCGCCATGGATCCCAACTTGTGATACTCCTGGGCCACCCCCCAGTCCTCATCAGACAATGAGGGTATGAGCGAATCCCAGTGAGACGGGTGCCCCTAACAGCTCTGAAAAGAGGTGAGTATATATAAAGGACACCTGACCTCTTGGTCCCTGAGATCACCGGACCTCAATAACGGGGAAAGAGGAGAAGGACGTCTCTACTAGAAGAAAATGAGCCAAGGCATGGCGTTAGTTGCAAACAATGATAAATTTCCCTATTGAGTACATCAAGTGAGGATTCAATTTCCTCCACAGAAAGAGCCCCTTCATCCTCCCCAAAGAGTTGAGAAACATTCATGAGTCCCTTGGCACTCCAGTAAGTCCCATCGTGCAAGCCAGTCAGGTGAGTTAACCCTGGGTGGGATATGAGTGAGGGTCCCCAATGGAGCTGATAATTTCTTGGCGTGAGACCAAACCTGACTAGCCAACCTATGCAGAGGGAGCAGGTGATTAGGTTTATAATCAAAAGGTTCCAATATAGGCCACAAGGAGTGCAGGTTAAGGAAGTTAGCGAGGTAAAGCAGCCCTGGGCTGTGCCTTAAAGTGGACAGACGTAGTTTTGCCCTCCCGCTACTCCAAATAAAAGAGGTGAACAAAAAGTCCATCTGAGAGAAAAACCATCTGAGCACGGCTGCTTACCACCACAGGCTTCCCCACTCATTAACCAGGGACTCATCCTACAGACACTCAGGGGTTGCCCCACGGAGAAACTGGTACATCAGCCTCTCCCTCCATATTTCTTGCACACAGCACCTGTCGGAGACCTGCCAGGCTGTAGGACAGCCCTCCGGTCCCCATACTAAGCACCATGACAACAGCGTGCCCAAGGCTGCAATAGCCAGCCACTCCGGTACTCTGGCTGCCAGCAGGCCCACAAGAAAAGGCTAGACCTTGAAGGGGGATGTTGCACTAGCTTATTTCTAGCACTTGCGATTGTTTAGCCCACTCTGCGACCTACACGCTAGTGGTGCGTGAAAGGGGGAGGCAGCATCATGAAGTATCCAAATGGTCAGGGGCTTTATTGCAATTGAGTGTCAAAAGGGGGCACCCCTGCCTGGTGCCTCTATGGAAGCAAAAGGAAGGGGATAGCAGTCCATTCACCAACACATTGGCATTAGGAGAGCTATATAATATGGAAACCCACTTAATGAACGTAGGCTCAAACCTGTCTAGTACTGCCAGCAAATAGGGCCATTCTACCGAATCAAAGGCCTTGGCCGCAACCATTCTTAAGGAGCAAGTTAGGTCTATATGATTCACACTCTTAGTGGTATCATGCAGTGAGGCTGGATGACAGCCCCTTTCAAATGCCGTTTGGTACATGGTCAAAAGGTGATGAGTGAGAGTTTCTGCATATTGTAGATAAACCTCCAAGAGAAGCCTGTCAAGACCAGAGGCCTTGCCCTTTGAAATAGACTGTAGAGTCTCAATAATCTCATCTTTAGTTATAAGGGCCTCCAGCAATTGGTCACTCTCAGGAACGTCAACTCAACTAGGATACAACTGATGAAGGATCCGTTCCGGATCCGAAACGCGTCTTGTTTTTTATAATCGATTTTATTTTAAAAAACTTTTATGGAACCATTTTATTAATAAACCACTTTTGGAACATATTGCGTCGGGTCTTTCATAAGATCATAGGGGTCATCCATCGGGTCTCCAGGAATAGAGACCTTCCACTGCATATAACTCAACTAGATAGAGAGTTAAGTGGGCATCCGGAAGAATCTAGACATGTAAAGTTCCCTGTAGAAATCAATGAATTCCAAAAAAATACCTTCAGAGGACGATATCCCTAAACACAAGGGTGATATAATACACAAAAACTAAGCCAGCAATTTACTAGATTTACCGTAATTGCCTATTCCAAAATATGAATAAAATATCTTCCAACCCGCCTTTTTGTGCCCCATTGTGTTGTTTCCAGGGTAATATGGATCTCCTGAAGACAAAGGATATGGGCTGGTAGCCCCTAACACAAGAGAAAACTGCACTTCTCTTTCCGGTGTCCCCAGGTCCTTCACATTCCATTTGAAAATATTATACCACAGCATCTGGATTGGTCACAAATAAGGAACAGACAGCATGTAGACACTATATTAACCTTCATACTACTAATGCTGTATGATGAGGGCTTACGTGGGTGAGCCCTTGTCGTATCGATGCAGGGTTTGCTGCATATTACAGTGAACACCTGACGCTAATATCTGCGATCAGGTGTTAACTTTTTGATTGCCGCCGCTGGTGATGGTTGCGTTTGAGATGGTCGCTCCTCATGACGTCATCGGGGAGCGGTGATTGGTTGACAGCCTCAGGTCTTTGTAAGTTTCATGGCAATGGTTTCTGCCATTGTAATGAATCCTGTAAAGACGCCACATACTGCAATAAAGTAGTATAGCAGTATATTGTAGGAACGATCAGACTGTCACAAACAGTTAGATATCACCATGTCCCAAAACACCATTTTTATGCCATTTTACATCACATAAAAAATGTAATAAAAGTGATCAAAACATGGCACAGTCCTCAAAATGGTTGCAATGAAAACATCAGCTCATCTTGCATCTTACACAGCTCCGTACACTGAAGTATGAAAATGTTATTAGCATCAGAAAAAGGTGAAACTAAATTTTTCCATACACATTGGCCCAGATTCAGAAAAGCCCTCACCAGTTTTCTGTTTGACTTTGCACATTCTTTTTAGTGCACATGTAGTGCACATGTGTTGCACGGGAAAAATTTGTGACGCAGCGTCACTATACTGCACATTTATCATGCAAAGTACAACAGAAGTGTGTTACACGCCCCAGGTGCCCTCTGTCGGAGCAGTGCCCAAGAGATTCATGAATAAATTCTGATTCTGGCGCCCACTGCACACTACACTGTTTTTAGTTTATGTGGGCTATTGAAATTATTGAAATGTATTAAAACACAAGAAAACTTACGGTATATAAATTTGGTATCACCATGATCGTACCAAAGAACAAAGAAGACCTATCATTTGGAGCACATAGTGAAAGTCATAAAAACTGACCCCACAAGAAAGTGACGCAAATGCGTTTTTTTCCAATTTACTTCATTTTGAAGTTTTTTTCCAGCTTTCCAGTACACCGCATGGAATAATAGTTAACATCACTGACAAGTGCACAGAAAATAAGATTTCACACAGTTCTGTACACGGAAAAATGAAAAAGTTGAGCAAAAAAATTGACAAAAAAAAAGAAACTTGTAGGAGTTTAAGGCAAAAGACATATAAACAGAGCAATAATATCAGAGTACAGCATTAATAACTCCATAACCTATCCCTTTCCCAATGGCAATACTCTTTTATATTTGGCCTGCTCACAGTTGAGATGAGATACACTTCTATTCGGTTTTGTAACCTGTATGTATAAATGTTGTCTACACTGTAAACGTGATTGTTGGTTAGTTACAGTTTGTATTTAAAAAATGACTTTAATAAAATGATTGAACATAAATAACATAATAATGGGGAAAGACCCATAAAACTGATTACACTAGTTGTTAGTCAATACATACATACATGCCGACATACCAGCTACTCGCTCAATTGAAGGAGAATCTGTCCGCTTGGAAAAACACAGGATAACACACTAAGGATAAAATATCCTACCCTGTTTCCCTGAAAATAAGACAACCCCCAAAAATAAGACCTGGTGCAATTTTTTTCCCACTTAGAAATATAAGGCCTCCCCTGAAAATAAGATCTAGCAGCAGTCACCATACAGCAGTATTGGTAGATTGTTTACATACTGAAAGAGGTTGTTACATGGGTGATGAATTCATAGGATAAAACCACTGACTGTTGCATTGAAAATGCAGGCTACCTGGAAAAGAAGGGCTCTTAGGAAAGTTCTATTGCTAAACGTGAGATATTGGGGCCAATCATTCTATTAAAAAAATTGAGTCACAAGAAAGTCAGCATGGAAGTCAGGGTTTGGGGAGTTATGAGGAGGTTCCAGAAGATGATGATACAACTGTCTTAAAATACTGGTAGTCTCATACGAGCCACCCACTGCTGCTGAAAGTGGTGCAATAGTTGTGGAATGCACTTCAGGGGCAGGATGACTATGGATAGCGCTGGCAGTAGCAGAGCTCCTCAAGAAAATGTCCTGCTAAGTCAGCATGCAGCCACGTCCCCCTGCAGCCCCCTTTTTAATGTAATGTCCAGCTGGGTCCCCCTATTATTGAAATGTCCAGTAGCCACCCGCATTAATAAAATATCCACAGCAGCAGCAGAAGGGCCCCTTGTGATATTAAAAAAAATAACTTCAGTCATTACCTCCCACATCCTGACGATCCCTCGGGTTCCTCTTCTGCCTCAGCTTTCTGCAACCCACAGAGACAGGCAAAAGATCATGCATTCTGCCCATGCACACAGTATAATGCGGTGGTGTTGCCACGTGATAGCATCATATAGTGTGTGTAGGCAGCCGAACACACAGGGTAGGAGGAGCAACGTGGCTACTGGGACGTGGAGTAGCCGCGCTGTGTAGCCACGCCCCAGTAGCCGCATAAGTAAATTTACATATTAGGGGAATAAAGTTTATTAAAAGTTAGCGGGGACGTGAGGATTAGCTCTAAAAAGAGCTATCCTCACGTCCCTTACATCCACCTACCACCCGATCTACCTTTATAGGTAGAATCGTGGTGGTAGGTGCCCTTTAAATACTGTTCTGCTGACGAAAAAAGAGGAATAAGGTAGATGCCTTTAGTATATGGTGTTTTCCCCATCAGCACTAGCATTTAAAAAAGACTAACGCTCAAAACAGCCTGAATACAAAGTTTGGTCTATTTTTGTATTTTAAAAAATTAGGTCTTAGGTGATTATTTTTGGGGTAGAAACTCTAGCTGAAATATGCATTTTGTCTTCAGGATTTATAACCACAACAGTCATGAACAAAGGGTAATGACATGTAAAAAACGTCCATGGTAAATTGATAGAGTACATCTAAATTAGATGGCTCTGCCACTGACATTCTGTGACACTTCTGACTACCACACACCCACCCCATTGCTGTAACTCCTGCGTTGATGCTCCCTTACAGAATAAGCAGAGCTAATTCTGTCCAGAGTAGAAGTTGGTATGGCTCATTTGATCTGTAGGATGGAAATTGTGGTCATTGTCTGTCGTGGTACAGTCTGAATCCCATAGATCCAATTCTTAAAACATAAAAAATATCTACAGTAATTCCCTAATATATTTTTTAAAGTATTCATACGTTTGTGTAATTCTCTTTCCTGATGAAATCATTCTGCAGTTAAAGCCCATTGATGTTGACCTTTGATTTATTTATAAGTAGTCTAGCACTATATATGTATATATATTTATATTATACTTTAACAAATTTTGGTTACCCTAAAAAAAACTAAAAAGTGGTAGATTTATTCTGATTTATTTCTCATGTGAGAAAAACATGTAAATGTGTCATTTTGTATAGTGTATGCAGATTTCTGGTTAGAACTCTCTATCTTTATATATGTGTTTATATATGTGTATGTACACACACATTTACGCTGAACCAGAAGTTTCTGGTCACCACACTTTACATGTAAAGAGATGTAAATGTAAATCAATGCATATGCAAAGGCCTGGCAGGTCTCCAGGTGCTGTGTGCAAGAAAAGTGGAAGGAGAGGCTGATATAATGAGTTTCTCCCTGGGGCAACCCTTGAGGTGTATATAGAGATCCCTGAGTAATGTAAGTTGGGGAGCCCTTGATGGTGATGGTGATCCAGGGATCACACGGAGGCACGTTGTGCAAATCAACTCACAGAACTTCAACAGCAGGCAAAGGCCTAACATCAGCAGTAGGTTCAACAGGCAAAAAGCTGGTAGGAGATAGCTGGTCCACAGGAAGGTATATTCACAGCCTTGTAGTAACTTCAGGCTGGGCTGGTAAAAATGGAGCCACGGCCAGATAGTGGACCTCTGCTCTAGCCTAGTCTCCTGACTGGCTACAGGTGTCAGACAGCAGGCCTGAGACACCTCTGTTTCCTGGTAGTGTGTCTGAATAGCAGTTCTGCAATGCCAGCTGCAATTACAAAGTTCCCCTCTTTTGGAGACCTTCTAGCGAAGTGATCAGTCTCCCTGGGCAGCTCCTAACATGGAGACGGGGCTATTTGCAACAACTACCTACCATATGCATCGGCAGGGTTGTTGCACATATAATATATCTGTTCACACATAATCACATACCATTGTCGCACTTTCCATCCCCCACCTTAAAGAGAAGCTACACTAAGGCCCCTTACCCCTTTACACACTATAGAGCAGTGGTGGCGAACCTATGGCACGGGTGCCAGAGGCAGCACTCGGAGCCCTTTCTGTGGGCACCCGGGCCATCACCCCAGCACATCAGACAGGACTCAAAGAATCTTCCTGCAGTTCCAAGCAACTTAAACCTTTCAGTCATATTTTGATGCTTACTTCTCTACTTGGGACTGTAGGAAGAGGGAGAATGAGTAGACAGGGCCGAATTATCTTTGGAGGACCTCCTGCTGGCCCCATGATTTTCTCCGTGTACAGAGGGAAACTGCAAAGAAGCTAAAATTATGAAAATTTTCTATCTTTCTACTGAGTCGCTGTCCTCAGGAGGCCAATATGATTGAAAGTTGTTGAACAGGGAGCAATAAGTTTCTGCTTTAATTTTTGGTTGGCACCTTGCGGTAAATAAGGGGGGTTTTGGGTTGCAGTTTGGGCACTCAGCCGCTAAAAGGTTTGCCATCACTGCTATAGAGTATGATGCGTCCAACTAGCATCACACTCCAACTGTGCTGGCTGGAACATCCAACAAAAAACAAAAGAGCTAGCGAATATAAAAATGTTTTTACTTTATTCAAAATAATTGATACAATGTATAAACAACACTTTCAAAAGGGATTCTTGAAAGTCGGAAATAAGGGGAACAGGCAATGTCCCAGATGGATGTGGGACAGACACAAAGAACCTATGGCCCCCCTATCCTGATTCTGCCTCATAAATAGTGCCAAAAAAGGAAATAAAAAGGAAATATTATGTCCAAACGTAGGACTAATTTCGGAAGGTAGTGGACCTCTGTACTGTAATGGTAAAATTGGTCAACCGGAGGTACCATCCGGTATTAGTAACCCAGGTCAGAAGGCAGGCCACACTTACCTAAAGGCATGGTATAAATGGCGCAGAGGCAGTCAGAGGGAGGACCAACAGGAACATCCCGACGCGCGTTTCGCACAGATGCTTCGCTCTTTTGTTTTTTGTTTTTTGTTGGAATTGATGTTTGAAGGGCGGTATAGATTGCATATGGGGCCTTTTTGGTGTTCCATGGCTGGAACATCCAACCTGACTCTAAGCAACTAGAACTGAACTGAGGTGCTGAGGTCAATTCCGGTTGCTCAGCAATTGAGCCAGACGTTTCAGCCAGCACACGCTGCGAGTGTGATGTATCAGACTCTCTAGTGTGTAAGGGACCTTAGAAGCTACAAGAAATGCATGTTAGTAGTCTGTGTAAAGGCAGATGAGCATCTGATCAGACAGTTTTTCTTTCTTTTCTCTTTGTCCCATCCAGAACCTTCAAATGATTCGTTCTATGGTCAAATTATATCAAACCTAGACACATTTAACATGGTGTGACCCAATTTACATGGTAATAAGGACCTAAGCACTCTGATTAGTTCAGGCACCTCTTTAGATGCAATTAGGGACTCCTAGTGTAAAGATGTAACAGGCTTTGATTACAGTTCCTACTGTTTGTATACACATCAGACTTCTTCTGGGTGACTGCCAACACCCCCAACCCCTACTGATATTTGCATATACGGCACTGTGAAGTGACACTCTTTAAAAAGTTCACCCAGGGCTGTTCTCCTTGTTTGAGGCAGCAGTGCATGTCTTGCAGTCAGGAAAACTTTGTTTGTGCAGTAAAAGTTTGTTTGTATTGTTATTTGTATCTTTTTACTGTATAAGCAAGGTGGAATAATAGTAATGTGAGCCTCTCCTATATACATTGCAGTATCATTTTATCTAACTATTACAATCTTTTGTATAATTTGATAATTGATCAGAGAGATAATAATTTGTATTCATATGGCAAAACATAATATTCCCTCCCCCAAAATTTTCAAATCAAAGAGCACCCACCAGATGAAATCAATGATCACAAAACAGAGATTTAATCAACCTCACCCGGATTGTTCGGTCAACAATACATAGGGAACATTTATTATGGCGTTTCCAGGCAGTTTTTGTGGCGCTCTTACCGAATGTTCTGCTCTCCGACCTATATATTAGCTGCGGGCGTCAGAAAAAAAATGATTTTCTTTTCCGCCTGCTCCGTGTCGTACCCAAAAGGGGCGGGGCTTTGGGAGTGAAAAACTCACCACAAGTTATAGTGTCGCAACACCATTTGTGGGGCACTGTAAACTTACGGAAAGTAGACCCAAAAAGAAATTTATCTCATCGAATAGCAAAACACATTTCTGGTGTTCATGACAGAATTTGGTCTCCGGACAGAAAATTGTCTTGGCGACCAGAAATGAAGCTGCACAGCAACCAATAATTAAATGTGTATCTTCTGTCCTGATATAGCTCGGTGACAAAGGGCCCAATGCAGAAACCGACACTTATGTAAATGTCCCCCATTATCGTCTTCAACTCCCTCCTACACAGCAGCCAATTGGTCCTGATATCCCCCCACATCCCATCAAATTAGTGTCACCAGGGTCGAATTTCTGCCGAAAGTGCACCTTCGGGATCACGAAGGGCGGTAAGTAATGTGCCCCAAGTGACTCTGACCTACTATGCACTGACTATATTACCTATTGTGGAGGCATAATTCAGCAGTAGGTCTCTTTGCTGTAACTCTTTGTTACTCTCTACTGTAAGAAGAGCAACCTACATGAGACAGATTGTAATCCACACAGAACACTAATACATTTGTTCATTATAAGAAGCGTCTATCTAACTCTGTGTCAGAGTCAGAGGTAGTGGACAATGACATAAGCCCGACACCTGGGAGCGAATCTAAGTATACCAGGTTTTCACCAAGCCCACTGCAAGCAGGTTGGGCTTGTTGGGCGTGTACCACCGATCGCTCCACGGCACGACTTTGTCCGTGGTAGAGTCAAGGTTAAGAGACATTGAGCAGAGTGTGGTCGGGACAATAAGGAGGTCAGTAAGGCAGCACAGGATCAGAGTCAGGATGTAGCAGAAGGTCAGGGCAGGCAACAGAGGAGCATAGTCAGGAACGGATCAAGGTCACAACGGGAAATCACTATAATCACAAAGGACATGGGAACAAGCTTTTCTAAGGCTTTGAGGGACAAAGATCCGGCAAGGAACACAGGAAGGTGGGAATTTATCAGGAAAGGGGGGCTGGCCACACAATTATCGGTGCACTGCCCTTTAATTAAAGAGCCACAGCGCCATAGAGAGGGGAGACCATTCTAATGAGCTCGGGAACCGGAAATGAGTGGCTGTGCGCCACACGGAGTACACTGGGCGCCTGCCACCAGAGATACGGGTCGCAGGGGCACCCGTGACACACGGCAAAATAAATCTATGGAACAGTACAGATAAAGTGCAAGTGCCATACAATGCACTCAGCATACCCATAATGGTTTTTCACTTGCTCAATTTGGGTTGTGAACATAAGTGGATTTAAACAAGCGGAGTTAAAAAAGAGGAGTCCACAGAACTGAATAGTATCTTGATTATACACTCTCACATTTTTGTAACGGGGATATGCTAGCATTCCATTCTCCACATGTTAACATAGCTGGGCAGGAGTTCCAGGGTGAATACCGCTACGACTGATGGATTTAAAGGGCCGGCCTCGAGATTAAAGGGCCAGCGCACCTCTGATTGGGGTACTCCCGGGTTTCCTTAAGAGGCGCAGTGTCCCCAGGATTCCCAACAGAATTTTGAGCTCTTTTGCCATTGAGAAGTTTTCCTCTTGTCCCGCATTGTTCCCTGTGCTGTTCTTCCTGAATTCCCTATAGTGACCTCAACCTGACTCTGCATCTATGCTGCCTGCCCTGACTCCGTGCCGTTCCTACCTCTGTCCTGGACTCATTTCTGTACCACAAAGTCGGCTGCCACAGCGAGCTGGTCACACCAGTGGAACGACCTGGTGGCACCCGCCAGCAACACCATCCGCTTTGCGTGTGCCTCTTGTGAAAAGGTAACCAGCAGACCCGAGCACAGACCCACTGACAGTAGTATTTTCAGATACTACCTGTGCTATGACTACATAGAGAAGCAGCGGAAGCCAGGAGTTAAATGCATGGCTCAGATCCGGTGAGAGCAAGGGATTTGGGTTCCTAGAGAACAAGGCTGACTTTTCATTGGGTCAAGTTTTTCTCCCATAACTTGCACCTAAAGACTCCTAGCAGGTGGTGGAGTATTTAAACCAGAGGTTGGGCAGGGAACAAGACAAAACTAAAGTGTCCGCTGCAAGCTGTCCGATAGTACTTGTACCCCCCCGCAATGTTGATAGTCTACCGGAGGTTTCCGTAACGCTATCTCCCTAACACTGCGGCGTTGGATCAAGCACTAGGAGCGTGCTTACATTAGTAAGCAGCTCAAGTGCGAAATTTAGATGACAGGTCCTCTTAATAATCAATATTTCCAGTCATCATAAAAACAGGAAAAATAGGAAAAGAGGTCTGTATTTAGAATAGACTCAAAAGCTGATTGTCAATGACACAGTGGTCAATAAAGAGTGCAAGGAGGCTGAAACTCTTTGGGATAAATTCAAAGCCAGCAGAGCTTTGAGAAAATATTTGTTTATAAAATATTGAGCGGCTGTACAGAAGGGGACAGTAGTGATTTAAATATAAAAATTATATTTGGGGTCAGGCTCTCCTCATCGTGAAGGGGAAACATTTATCTACTTTACGTCAGATAATTAAGTTGCAGCTTGTAGAAGACCCACAAGAGGTGATGCTTTGTTGGACCTTGTGATTTCTAAATGCAGAAGTTGTCCCAAAATGTCAGTGTCTCGGGAAACCCTTGGGAACCAACCAGCATAACATAATTATTTGCCTTTTAAAAACTAAAAACCATTTCTTATGTCCCAAATATGTGGAGATAATATCTTCAAACTCCACAATCAAAGACTTTAGGGAACTGTCTGCAATGGAGAACCAGAGTTTAATTTCACCAGGGCTTCTTACTATGAAGAATTGTCAATTGGTGGAGTACCAGCCTCAGCCCGGCCTGTCACAGCAGGTACAGCAAGGATACAAAAGGGGCCAGATGTCTTTTACCCCTAACAACAGACAGTTATGTTATAATAGAATTGCACATTTACTTTTAGCAGTCACTCTGCGCATCCCCCGATCCGGACTGTCCGACGAGGATGAACTGTGCCAAGATTCCTGAAGATCGTGTATGTTAGCGTCCCTGATCAGTCCGCCGAGTAGTTCCCCTCCTTCGTTCCTGATTAGTAAGTGCTTGGCTTGCATGTAAATTTAATGTTAATCGCGGGCGTAGTCCAATCCTCAGCATCATCCCGGGCGGCTCGCCCCCCTCCGTCGCTGAAAGCCGGTGCCAATTGTGACACAATGCATCGGTTTTGCAACCCAATCCCCGATGCGATCTAATCCCCCCGAAACGTCGGGAAAAACCCACCGAATGCGGCGGGTCTTTAGTAATGAGCCCCGATGTATGATATTATGTGGTGACAACCAATTGGGCACAGGTTTTGTGTGTAAGATGATTTGTTATTTCACTCAAACTACTTGTATACAAAAAGAGAAAAAAAAAATGCATGAGGAAAATGAGAAATAAATGCATCAAAAACCAGCATGCAGAAGCCTATCCACACACTGAAAAACATGTGCTAAAATAATAGCATTGTCTAGATCTAACTTCCTGCCACTCCTTACTGCAGCAAAATGTTTCATTTCTGCTAAATGGAACCACCCACAACACCTTCCAGTAGAGCTATGCGCTAGAATCCAAGAGACACGCACGCCTAGAGCACCTCACAGCCCTCCTGTACAATACCGTGGAAACATTTGAACACATATGGGCCCCCTGGATGACTACTGTACCCGATCGAATATCTGCTGAAATGACAGCTTTCACACTAGGAAGCGCCCACTATTTAGCTAACTTTAGTTAACTATTAGCTAACCACCCCTTCCCCTTCCCTTAAGGCTCTATCCGCCTTCTGATTGCCCCCTTTTTGAACTATTTCTCTGTTGTTGAATATCGATTTTCTTTTTTTTTTTTAGAAACTACGTACTCGAAGGGTTTTTCCCCTTCTCCTACAAATTGTTTCATTCACTAACAGGACCCTGTTGTCGTACCATAGTTGAAACACTGTGATCTATAACATGTTGCTTCTTATGCTTACTGACATAAGAATATCGTAAAGGTCAGAAAAAAAAAAAAAGTGAAAAACTAATTAAAACCCAGTTACCCAAAAAGGTCTGCAGAGGAAATCATATAAACAAACAAGCATAGCGGACGACTAGTTCCCATTTCCTAATACTTGCTGCCTCTCACGGTTTTCCTGCAGATGTGTAAACTAAAAGAACATAACACAAGACGCTAATAGTGAGGGGTACTAGATGAAACATCTTTGAAAATCACAAAACTCCCAAAGCATTCTCCCCTGGTAGACAAGTAAATCAGTAAGGACCTTCACAGAAATAGGACTCAGGTTTTTTAGGACATAGAGAAAGTTGGAGAGACTCTCAGCACCCTCTTGGCACCCTTTTAAGTTTCTGGCACATATTCACAAGCTGCTACAAACTCTGATCTTCACTTGGCCACTAGTATAACCAATATACTTTTAAGACAAAAGTGATACCACAATGTTTTTAGATAGAACCTTTTGCCATTGGTTTCTCTTTATATCCACTATTTGTTGTTAATTTGCCATTTTTTTTTTTTGGATTGAGAAGAAGATTGAAAGTTTTTGTAGCAACCTCCCGATTTTTTCTTAAAATTTGAAAATGGCTAACTTGGGGTGATCAATTCAGTATGGAAGTGCCCCAATAAAGACTTCTGGCCTATAACTACCACCCACAAGTAACAAACACCATTCATGAACCTAACATCTCAACCTGCATTTCAATCACATTTCAAGAAGACTGTTAACCCTACTGATAGCGGCCGGAAGCAGATAAAAAAGGAGGTGGAAAGTTGGGAAATTTCTACATGTGATGAGGGCAAAGTCGTCCATGTAACCCTAAAATAGATAAATGCAGAAGGAATTCCTAGAAAGATAAATACAGACACCGAAAGTCTTAGCCCCAGCTGCACTCCAAGGACGGCAATACCCGCCATGTGGATGGCACTACTATATCCCCGCACAATAAATCAAAAACAGAATTAGCGAGACGGGGGAATTAGGAAAGACCAATAGGGCCGGCAATGGTTGGGAGTACCACGAGTAATCTGAAAACCCCAGAAAAAATACAATGGAAAACCCCCCACAAGGCACCAATTCGGAAACTAGACCGCCCTCAAAATTAATCGGTGGGGTGGGGAGCAGTTTTACCCCAACACACGAGCAAAATGAAGGCAAGTAAATGGTGCAGAGTAAAAATTGCGGTATTAACGCAAAAATGCCCTGTAGGGCCTCCTATCTGTGACCCAACAACCCAGCCACTTCAGACAACACCCAAAATCATATCGCGGGGGGAGCCCGAGTACAGCAATACCACACAGGCCAAGAATGACAGACTGGCACACAACGGGAGGAGACCAAAAGAAGGACATGGGAATTTCTCCAACTCCGATGCACCAGCCGAAATAATGTATAGAGAGACCAAAGCACTGTTTGGACAGAGGCCCTGGAAGATGCCAGTGCAAGGGAACCCCCATAATGAAACACAATAGCGAAACTAGGACCCCCGCAGCAATTGAATCGGGGTTGGGGGGAAGCAGTCGTAACCCCCGACACGCGGGGCAAAAAAGGAAGCAGTCAATAGTGCAGAGGAAAAGTGCGGGGGTATCGCAAAAATGGCATAGTAGATGGAGGGCCTCATAACGGTGCCCCACATGCCACGTTAACAAACACCCCAAAATCGCAGCGGGGGGGCCTAAAGAACAGCAGACCACACGTGCCAACTTTACAGGACGGGAACCCAGAAGGGAGGAAACGAAGAAGTGAAAGTTTGACGTGGCCAGCTCTGGTTTCCACGTTTGGATTTGGAGGGCCAGGTCCCATTGGGCAGGGCCGTGAGGTGCCAGTGCAAGAAAACCCCCAATCAATGATACCCGTACGGAAACTGACCCCTCAAGACTTACTCGGTGGTATGTGGTAGCATTTTAACCCCCGACACGCTGGTCAAAATGGATGCAAAATACAGGGTGGCAAAGACAATAGTGTTTTTATCTCAAAAATGTCATTTAGTGCCTCGTGTACTGTGCCCACCCATGCCACTTTAGCCAAACACCCCAAAATCATTCTGCGGGTTGTGCCCGGTACGGCAATACCACACATGTACCAAATTTTACAGGCTGGCACACGACAGGGGTCAGGAAGAAAGAAGCACAATTCTAGGTTTTCAGCATTGCTTTCACTAGATCGGTAATGGGGGGTACCCCCGAAGTCATTACAAAGAACCCCATATAACCCCATTTGAAAGGGCACCCCTCAAAGAATGTACGAGGCTTGATGAGCATTTTAAAAAAACCCCTAAGGGGCGGGCTCAAATTAATACAAAGTGAGTAGGCAAGAAACAAGAGTATTGGACAATTTATCCAATATACGCCTTGATGACAACAGATTTTGGCCCAACCTCATGCCACGGAGAAAACACATCAAAAATCATTCAGAGCGGTTACCCCGAATTTTAGGGCAATACCCATAGGGTAATATCTGAGGAAATGGAGACCTACATAACCCAAAGGAAATAACTTCGTGGCGCACAGACCTGTACTTCTTTTTTTTTTCTTGTGGCATCATGAAAGAGATGTAGATGCAAATAGGGCCAGTCAAGTAAAACCCCTAAGAACTGACCCTATTTTAGGAAACGACACCCCTCCATGATGAAACTGGGTATAGTTAGCATTTTAACCCCACAGTGACCCTAAAGGCATAATGGATATGCAAGTAAAAAATTCCCTTATGTCATTTTTTGTGCCCAGCTCTGGCCATGGGAGACCAAACACCCCTAAAATCATGATGCATGTTTTCCCGGGTAAAGCATACAGGACACGTAATCTACAAGAGCTGGGCACATGGCGGGCTAGAAGGGGAAGGTGCGGCATACGGCATGAGGTAAAAAACTGGCGTCAAGGGTACACAGGGTACTCTAAAAACCAGAATTATGAAAAAATCGGATCAATCGTTCTACATACCCCTGGTATTCTGGCATGTCTCACAGTGATGAATGATGTCCTTCTCGCGAATGGCCATTTGGGAGTCACACTCCTGCACCTCTTTTTGTGACCTTCCCATGCGGCTTGTTAGGAACTACTCCTGGAAAGTGCTGGCCCTGGTACAATACGTGATGTGGCCTCAACTTGCCAGATGTGCGAGACTCCCCCCTTCCTGGTCCACCCAAAAAGAAAGTACTTTATTTACCACCTCTTGAAATTCCAGGAATTCCCCGCTTCTTGTACCACACACCCTCAGACTTCCGCATGGCATTTGTACGGCTGCACAACCTTGTCAAAAACCAATCCACCCCTCCCTGTATTTGTTATAGATCTAAAATCCAGTCTGGCGTGAGGGAGTTTCTGTACTGGCAACCCCTCGAACTTGGAACAAGAGATAATGATAGTGACACACTATAGAAAGATAATACCAAAAAACCACACATAACAAGTCTTCAGGAAACTCTCAGATATCTACATACGTGCCGCACGCCGTAGTAATTCTAGAAGAGAAGGCACACTGCACAGGCAAGGACAGGGTAACCGCATCATTCCAGAAGAAATAGAAACCTAATCGCAACCACGGAAACACTAAACTCCCCCACTATCTTCCCGTAACCCCCAAAAAAAAGGGCATTCTAAAAGGCACTACAGTATAGAGTTCCTTCCCTTCAGATACCCTGAACTTTAATTACCCGATGACTGCGCACAGCTTATACTCGTCACACATACCTTGCCCTCTTACTGGGCAGGTACTGACAAAGATGCAACCTCTTTGAATTTGTACCAGGGAACTCGTCTATTGCACACCTATTTGGCGGGAGTTTACCTGGGCAAACTTGGCACTAAAATAATCCAATATGGGCCTGACCTTAAATAACCGATCAACAACTCGGGTCACCTCTGGTGGGCACTGTATGTTGTCAGTGTAGTGCAAAAACTATGGATGCTTTCAAGCGCATCCTGCTCATCTGCCATGCGTAACTGGGGGTGTGGTACCAAAAATATGACTGTGTGCTCACAGAAGTCCTGATTGAAGGTCTACTTACTATCCCCACTAAGGAGTATTTGCCCCAATACTTGTGCAAACTCTTTTGCCAGCTGACAGGAGGGGTCCACCTATAGGTTGTGCATAACAACATGGGTTTTTGGGCAGATGTTGTCAAGCGTAGAATTTGAGTCTAAAACTATAATAAATTCCAGCAGCTCCCCTCATACAAAAAAAATTAAAAAGTCCACACCCTGAGCCCAGTCTTATCAAAGTAAATTCCAGAGGCCCAAAAAGTCAGGGACCTGAGGGATATAATTATCAAAGGCTACCCATGGGGAGAACAGTGGGAAGCCCAGACGCTCCTCCTGCAGCAACTCCAGAAACTACTCCTGCAGCAAGTCCCAGGCACTCTCCTGCAGAAGTCCCATGCCCGTCAATCGAACAAATTCCCTAGAAACCACTACTAGCTGACCGGAGTCAAGGCAACATGTTATATGCCTCCAACACTGTGACGATTTCCGAAGACATTGCACACAAAAAAATAAGAACAGAAAAATTAGATAATGTGCACCAACTAAAACTACCGGATAACCCGTCTAGCAGGCACACAAAAAAAATATAATGCACCCACACACAGACCAAGCCGCACAGAATGGCACACCACAAAATAATTGCACTAACTACCGGACAAGCCGCACAGATAACACACCAAAAAACAAAGATAATGCGCACCAAACTACACGGACAAGCCCACAGATGGCACCATAAAAATAATGTGCACTAACTACACGGACGAGCCGCACATACACACAAAAATTAATGCGCACTAAACTATACACTACACGCTGCCCAGAAGCACACAAAAAAAAAAAGATAATGCCCACCAAACCACACGGAGCAGCGTACAGATGCACACCAAAATTCAATGCGCCACCTAAACTAACCTGACAATCCGCACAGATATCACACAAAAAAAAATAATGTGCACTAAACACAACAAACACGCCCGCCACAATAACACACACACAAAAAAAGGTAATGCACACCTAAACTAACACGGACAAGCCGCACAGATAGGCACAACACAAAATAAATGTCAACTACACTACAACGGACAAGCCGCACAGATAGCACACAAAAAAATAATGCTCACTAAACTAACACGGACAAGCCGCACAGATAGACACACCAAAAAAAAAAAGATAAGGACACTAACCACACGGACCGCCGACAGAATGGCACACCAAAAAATACTTAAGTAC
Source organism: Engystomops pustulosus (assembly GCA_019512145.1). Taxonomy (NCBI): domain Eukaryota; kingdom Metazoa; phylum Chordata; class Amphibia; order Anura; family Leptodactylidae; genus Engystomops; species Engystomops pustulosus. Next base: position 125,614,657 of record CM033642.1, on the reverse strand, counting down.
GGGTACACCTACGGCCCGCGCAAAAGGCGCGACAAATGCACCTAGCTTGCCCTAAGACAACCGAACTATGCTAAGAGCACTTGCTAAAGATTCTGTGCAGCGCTATCACACTGCGCACTGAAAAGTGCGTCCAATGAGAACCACGCTACACAAGCGCACTGAAAAAGTGCGTTTTGGGAGGTTCCAGAAGACGACGGGAAACAGACGGAAGACACGGGGATCACACAGCAATCACACAGGAACACACAGGACACAGGAAAAAACAGATAGGAGATAGATTTGTAGGGAACAATAGGGATCCAGATAAGGATCATAACACTCTTTAATAGTGTAAAAGTGTTTTTTGGTGCACACATAACCCTTTCCTCTCTCCCCGATACCAAACCAAAATGGTGGCCGCTGGAGGAAGAGGAAAGCTACAACCACACGTTTTTTAGCCTAAAATCCCCTGTAATTGGGCCAGTCAGTTGACTGGCCATCACGGTGATCGCGGGCGGGACTGATTTGATATGTGTCGGGTGACTGAGACAGGACTCCTCGCTGCCTCGTCCCCACTCTCGCCTGATGTCACCACTTCTTTCTCCGCGAGCTGGTGACATTCTAAAATAGTATTGCTCGCGCAGAGCTGTACTGCGCTGAGCCGCTAATCGTCGGAAGCTGCGCATACATCTACGGCGCGGAGCGCTAAGGGTTAAAAGGGATAATCCAATACTTTCGATAAATTCCTATCTTGGGCAGCCCCCGGTGGGTTTCTTTACCAAAACAGCTGAAGGGCTTTGCCTTATTATTCTTATGGCAGGGCGATAAGTACAACAATATTAAAATAGTAAACAAGAGGCCCAGTGACCTGATAGGGAGAAAGTCGCTTAGCTTTATCCAATACAGCAGTTTTTATGGACTGGTAATTAACTCTCTCTCCGTGTCCACAACATAATTGGCGTTTGGCTGAAAAAACTTCCTTGAGAAAAAGCCCACAAAGAAAATCTCCAAACCTCTGGACGCCGGGGCTAATTCCAACTAACCCGCTATCTTCCGCTAACTCCTCCTTGACCCCCACAATCTGGTTTTTGTACTATCCCACCCTCCACTTAAACTGCTCTTTCTAAGTCCCCAATGATCTCCCACTGCTAATCCAAGTGACTATTTTGCTCCCTCTTTTTCTGATTCTATGCATCATTCATACGGTGGAACCACCAGCTTCTCCTCAGGATGCGTCGTTCTATTGGCCTATACAGAACTGCACTCTCTTGGTTGTGAGTCCTACATCTGCCCACAAACGTTCAGTGTCTCCGTTTCTCGGATCTTTCCCTTCTCACCTTCCTCTCAGTTCGGGGTCGTCAGGCGCATCCCGATGTCCGCTTCGCGTGGCCCGCATCCTGCTCATCGGACAACGATCAGCGATTTTGGTTTGCCAGTATCAACTCGCGGAGGATACCCAGCTGTAGACTTCGGCACGTAACAGCACCCCGGCCTATCCAGAAAACAACGGTGAGGGTCCTCTGCGGGCGCGAACATCTCTTCGGCAACGGAATTCTAGCGACACTAACGTCTTACTTGCCACAATCTACGACCAAAGCACATGACTTCGCCAGCGGGGCTCGTGAGAATCACTAGAGCACACCGGGGCAGCAGGCAAATAGAGTGGTGGGAGGACAGGCCCGCTACTCGCGCCGTTGCACGGATAGGCAAGCTCCTGGGCTCGCTATGGGACCGCCTGCAGCTCAAAACAGCTTCAGACCGAAAAATTTTTACAAGAGACCGCGGGACAAAAAAAAAATACACGACACGGATTCTGGCTCGGATTCACCGCGATCACTACGGACGCCGACTCAAGTGGTCGGCCACAAACGAAACGCGTGCACGACAATCTAGTCTAAGGCAAACAGCCAGCCTCGCCTGCCAGACCAACACGAAACGAGGCCTCCAGTGTGTGCAAAGGGGGCTGCACAACCTGCGAGCCGGGCGCTGGCGGAGGGAAAATAAGAACCGGCAGCCACAAAGACGACATAATGGCGGGACCTCCCGAGCGCGCGTCGGGGCAACGCAGCGATTGGCCCAACCCAGGCCGGTGGTGCGGACCGTAAGGGTAGAGTCAAGCGCTGGGCCCGGAAGTCAAGCCTGGAAGGCACGGCCGCCAGGAGCGGCGCCCCGACGGACACAGACGCGGGAGGCCCGGCCAGGACGGCAACGAAAACCCACCTCCAAAGGGGCAACCGGCGCGGCAAACCATCGAGGGAGGGGCAAGCCTAGCCCAAACAAGCACACCCAGCCCAGGAAAGGGCAACGCTCGCTGTACTAAGACAGCCGAGGCGGGGTGGGGGCCAGGGAGGGGCTCCGGCAAAACACCAGAGAGAAACCAAAGCGCCAGAGCGCTGCAGCAGGGCACAGGGGACGGGTGGGTAGAGAAGCGTGGGGATGGCTGGGTCCAACACAGAAGGGGGAGGAGGAAGGAGGGGGACTGAGGCCGAGAAAGAAGGCGAAAACCGGAGACCGCGGGGGGTCACCCACGCCAGCCACCAGCCCGCAGAAAGAGGCAGCGCTGGCGAGCAGGGCCGCACGCCGAGGAATGCCAGAGAACGCAGGAGTACTCGGAAGGGAAAGAGGAGAAGGGGAGCGGGCCCCGATAGGGGAGGGAAAAACCGCTACGACGGAACGGAGAGAGGAAACGAATAAATAAGGAAATAAGAGGATAAAGTCAAAGAGATATGGGCCACCATAAAAGGAGAAAGACGCAAAAAAAAAAAGGAGAAGGAGCGGAAAGAGTCGAAGAACAGGGAATGAGCAACCCGGTGAGAGAGGCAAGGGCCCAAATACCACAAAAGACACAGGTTGTCACAAAGGGCAAATGAGGAGCCCAGTGACAAGGGACAGAGTAGCGCGCGCCCGGGCACAAGAGGGCAAAGGAGAGGAAGCGTCCGAGAGACCAAAACAGGGAAGAAAGAAGAGAGCTTGGAAGTATCATAAGGGGAAGAGGGAAGCAACCCTGGTCAAAGGTCTAACGAAAAGCAGGAAGCCAAGCCCAGAGAAAGGGCTACAGGAATAAACTAGGCACACACAGCCGGGCTCCGCGCGGGAGCCCGGAAAGACAGCGGGCAGGGTCACGGCCTGGCTACCGGGAGAACGCAGGAGACAGCGGGAGCCGGAATGCTGGGAATGAAGACCTAGGTACCCACAAGAAGGCGCGAGTGCCATCGCCTGGCACCTGTGCCAAGGGATGACCACACTGTTCAAGGGAGTAGAGCCGGGGTACATGGGGAGGATCCGCCGGCCGGGGATCCAAAAACCCGGCACGCGAGTGGGGGCGAACCCCAAAAACACCCAAAAGGAACAGAGGACGAAAAAACCACGAAAAAAAGGACACACAACAACAAGAGGGAACAAGCGCGAGAGCGGACAGAGAAAGGTCGAGGAGCAGGGACACGGACAAGGAAAGCGGCGAGAAAAAACGGAGACAAGAAAACACAACAGAAGCAAAACGAAATCAGTCGGAAAAGAAAAGAAGGGGGGGAATCGGCAAACAAACCGAGACGGGAAAGAAACCAACCCGAACGACAACCAAGACCAAAAAGGACGAGAGCATGAAACAAATACCAACAACCCCAAGGACAGACAGAAGAAAAGGCAAGAAAGGGGGGCCGAAAAAACAGAGGAGTGGTAAAGCAAAACAAGCGAGGGGTGAAGGAAGGAAAAAACAAAACAACAGTTAGACAAAAGAACCCAAGACAATCAGAGGGTCAAAAGGCTACGGAAATCAAACCAAAGAAAACCCAAGAAGCGGCATCCTCACAAACAACCTAACCAGCCAATCAGGTCAAGCGAAACCAACAACAAATACACCCAGAAGAAGCGGCACCAGAAATCACAACTAAACAAAAGGTCCGCTCAAGAAACAAGGATAGAGACCGGTAAGGCGATAAGCCCTAAAAAGAGGCACCACCCGGAGGATAGGGGCGCACAAATCTGCATGAAACCCCAAGACCTAAAAAAAGATAGCAATAAACGTACCAAGACAAAAAGACAAGTACAACAAAAAAAAAGCACAAAGCAGAGGAAAGACCAAATAAAGGGAAAAAGCAGAAACAAGACAATAAATAGCAAAGAAGAACCCACGCCATCAGGGACCACATACAGGCGCCCCCACCCCCCCACCCCCCCACCCCCCCCCCCCCCCCCCCCCCCCCACCCCCCCCCCCCCCCCCCCCCCCCCCCCCCCCCCCCCCCCCCCCCATGAGAAAGTGCCCCCCCCCAACCCCCCACCCCCCCCCCCCCCCCCCCCACCCCCCCCCCCCCCCCCCCCCCCCCCCCCCCCACCCCCCCCCCCCCCCCCCCGCTCCAATCACCTTCTGGACCTAAATCCTACTGACACCGTCCATTCGTACAACAATCAATGCGGGCATTTTGTCACAATCGTTTGGTTTTGTTTGTCCCTCCGGCTCCTGAGGAATGGACCACAAGTTCTCAATGGATGAAATCAGAGATGTTTCCAGGCCATGGACCCAAAAATCTCTATGTGGTTGTTTTACCGGAGACCATTTAGTATCGACCTGTGCGTATGGCAGGTGCTCCACATGCTGGAAAAGCATGATGATCACCAAAACTAGCGCTTGAACTGTTGGGAAAAGGTGTCTTGGAGGAAGTCTGATGAGCATTCTGCATCCCGGATGGTTTTTAGGCAAGACCATGAGGAGGAGACCGCTACCCTTGGCTGTGAACAACCCACACAAAGAATGATTGCAGGATCTTACAGTTGAGCAAGATACAGACATGGTGGTATCGCTCACCTTATCTTCTCCGAACACCGTTTTCCCAGATGTGCCAAACAGTCGGAAAGGAATTCATCAGAGCAAATGACCTTTACCCCAGTCCTTCAAGCAGTCCACTCCCGGTACCGTTGGGGCAGGAATATCCATCGGACCCCTGAGGATGTTTCGGAGAGAAGGGGCGGCGTGCGACCTGCCTGACAACCAGGCCGGGCTCCAAGAACTCCACGCACACTGGCCTTCTACCATTCCTGAGCACGCCTCTGCACTGCGGGGAGCCATCCCCAGCGGAAACACGTTTAAGAGATGGTCCTGGAGCGTGCGGGGCGTCTGTGGATGCCCTGGAGCCTTTGGGGCAACAATGGACCTCCCTCCGGGAGGCCTTGATAATACGATAGACGGTGGACGGAGGTGCAGTCTTCCTAACTGCAATCTCTTCCCTGTTAAAAGGCCCGTACTATGCAAACAAGACGACTGCACACGTTTTCCTTTTCTAAAGAAGATAACACAAGTTAACAAAAGAAAACAATGATAGCAAGCACCAGCTCCATATACGTGTTCCAATAGATGTATTCACATATCATGACAATTGATCCTCCCAGGCTATCCTCAACACAACCCCCACACATAGAGCAATCACTGAACCAATGTTAGCTGCTCCTTTTAACGGCAGGCCTGCATGAAGTTGAAATGAAGTTTTTGGGGAAAACGTTATTTACCCAGGCAATATTCACTTAGCAATTAATTGCTGATTAAGCCTATACATCTGGAGTAATGCAAATTGCCATTAAAAAACCTGATTCAATAGACTTTGTAAAAATTACATTATGTATCATCTCAAAAATTTTGGCCATGACCGTAAACCATAAGCACCTCATTTTACAAAATAAGCTGGATACAATTGACTCAAGTATAAGCCTCGGCGGGAAATGCTTAGAGTTGCATACCCTTACTAACCTAAGAAAAATCCCCAGCCCTCCCCTCACAAAAAATGGCCAGCAGTCTCCCACACTAATAAAAAACCGTAGCCCCCCTCACAAAGAATATCCAGCAAGCCTCCTCTCACTAATGAAATTAACAACACAGCTGCCTTCACTAATGAATGCTCCTGCAGCCTCACCCAACCTCATTAATGCCCTGCACAAGCCACCCAATCCAATTATGCCTAATACCTGAGGGGCTAACAGCTTAGCCTCTCGGTGATCTTGCTTGCTTGTCACCACCCCCCCTCCCCCTATGCTGAGACGCGCTGGGATGTTTACATAATTCAAAGCCAGAACCAGAGAAACTAGTGTTAACCCCTTATGCTCATTAGCAATAATGTTTAAAGGTTGCGCTTTAAGAAGTAGGAGGCCATAGATAACAAATATACAGAATACCACAATCACTAGCCTGATCATGAATAAGGTCCCTGTTTATCCTACTTGATTTGGGGGGGGGGGGGGGGGGGGTAGATTTTTCTTTAAATGACATGCTACCCTACAATCACAGTTAACACTCTGGATACTGTTCAGTTACCGTAATATGTATACAGATTCTTAATGCTTACTCTACAGAATAATGAAGTTGCCTAATTGGAGCTATTGAATACATACACATTGGCCAAAGTAAGCAGCTCAACCCTCCATACCCAATTTCCAATGTCCTATATGTATAATTCAATAAGTGGGTTTGTTTCTAAATGCAGGATTTGTCTTTGTGACGTGTACTATATAGACAACAAAGATTTAGAAATGAAATGATAGTATTATAAATTATTTAAACTAATTCAGAAAAACAAAATTCCTTGACGAAAATTATTATAGAAGAAATATAAACCACCTATCTGGACCACCCTCACTCATAGAAATCAAACGTATAAATCTGAGAACCAAACCAATAATGTTAGGTTCCCCCATCCCAATCTGCCTGGTAGACAAAATACAACCACCTCTTTATCTAACTATTACAATCTTTTGTATAATTTGATAATTGATCAGAGAGATAATAATTTGTATTCATATGGCAACAACATATTCCCCAGTGGAGAATGGAAGTAGTAGGATACTCTCATGGACTAAAGAGGGTTGAAGGACCGGTTGAAACGGTTAATCATTTTTGATTCTATCTTAAACAACTGCCCCCCTATTGTTATCTGTGGAAACACATCTCACTAAAGACACTACATATCTAACGGAAAGAAGATGGGCAGCCAATCTATAGCTCATTTTTTCCTCCCTTTCTAGAGGGGAGTTACAATTTGAGTCATCAGGGCGATTGAATTTTAAAGTCTATTGATTCCCACTGCACACGGATGGAGATCTGTTTTTTTTTTCCTCCATGGCATCCTGGATGTACTAATGTGTTGTGGCCTGGATCGATATACCATCCCCCTTTTAGATATGTCCTTTTCTGTTGAGTCTCTCTACTCTACTACTAACGGTTCATATGTAGAAAGTTGGTAATTTCCTAAATCCTGGGCGTTAGGGATTTTAAACTCAGTATTCTCCGACCTGGGAAGATCGACTGGGGAAAGTCTTCTGGCAAAATGATTGCTAGTGGGCGTTTCCCCCTTCTCTAGTTTTTGTCACAAATAGGGTTTGCTAGACGTATGGAGATTGTTATAATGGTGATAAGCCTCTTATTCCTGTTTTAATAATAATCGCTCTCACATTCTTTGTCCTAGAATAGATCTTGCCCTTGTGAATTAAGCGCAGGGGCCTTGAAATTAAAAGTATGAGATATGATAATCGCTCGGATATCAACCACTCCCCTCCCCGATAGTTCTGGAGTTATCAGGCTCTATTTGAACCACCGGTTCTATTTTTGAACTTAATCCACACTGTTATCCTCTGATATCGACGGATAAAATTAAGCAGAGACCGGGTATTTTATTGAAGGTGAAATAAAAGGGTAATAATGTTAGCCCTGTTATGGGACTCATGTAAAAATCCTTTTTTTTGAGGCATTCTTAATTCGGAGGTGATATTTCTAACGAAAACAGTTGCCAAAAACGGGAAATAGCAGTTAAATGGAAGAAGTTAGAAGGGTGAGAATGAATTTTCAAGGGTAATAATCACAAAGTTTCTTAAGATAATTATAAGCATGCACAAGATCGTTATAAAAACAAATGTATCTCTCAGTCAGTCAATGCAAAAACTTCTTTTTTGGATCAGACGGCACACGTGCGAAGCGGGTTACTCATCTAAAGCTTCTACAGAAAGTAAAAAACCACCCAGGATGTAATAGAATACGAGGCACTATAAGAATAATTCTGTGTGAAATAGTACACCGTCCATCGTGAGATTAAAGAGGCGATTTTTTGCAGTTTTTTCAAGGTGTATACACCTCTGATTTGGAGGGGTCTCTAGGGCTAACATAAAGACATCGTAGATATTATTGGTATACCTAAATTGCAAGCGGATAGAAAGATCAACTCCTCCTCCCCATTACAATTCAGAGTTAGAACAGACAATAAATCCTCTACAGACGTGGTGCCTCACCGGGTCTAGCTGGATTACATTAGAGATATATGAAAAGATTTGGCGCATCTCCTTCCTCGTCATGGTAGATGTATGGAGAATGCACAGATGTGGGACGATTCCCTGAGTCCTGATATGGGCCTGTAATTGCCACTGATCGTGAAAAACAAAGAATAAAGAAGCATCCACTACAAAGATAATCCTACCGCCCTATCTCGCTCTTGAATTATGATGTAAAATTGATGGCCAACTACTGTCTCAATAGTTGAAATGGTGGGCCCATTTTTATACATCAAGATCAGTGTGGCTCCTGGGAGGGCGGCCACATGGGACTAATATTAGGCGGCTCTTTTTGAGCCTGCAGATTGGGGAAACAAGGGGGTCCCGCTCCTCCTGTCGTTGGAGTGCCTTCGAGGCCTTCGACAGGTTGGAGTGGGACTTTCCATCTGGGAAGTAATTGGAATAGTTTGGATTGGGAGATGGATTCGTGGAGTGGGATAAACTGTTTTATGTTGATCCTAGAGCCTGTATTAAAGATAAATGAGAAGACTTTTCCTTTCCCTCCTTCTTTTCTTTAACAAGGTTCACTATACAGGGGTGCCCCCTGTCCCCGTCTTTTATTCGCCAATGTTCATTGAACCCTGGCAACTTAAGATCAATGTCTAGTAGAAGAGACTGGAGGTGCAGGGGTTGGAGCCCAGAAGATAAGATAATGCTTTATGCCGAGATATTCTTCTCTGCTTAAAGATTCGATGGAATCAGTTCAGTCTGTATTGAGATTGAGCAATGAGTTGGTAGGTATCGGCTTTGAGATCATGTTACAAATCTATATTGATGCCCCTCGATGAGGATTCATTAATTAACTAGGACAAGTAGACTTGAAAGTTTCTCCCCTTATGGAGTACTTGGTTTAAAGATCGGTACCAAAGGTGGGCTATTACATATCATTGAAATTTGGTCCCTCTACTGACCAAGTTGAAGTGTAATGGTAAATACGTGGAGCGTCCCTGCCTCTGAATAGAGCAGAATGGTTTACTCTACAAAACGCATACTGTTCCTTACCAACAATTATTATAGGGCTGTGTAACTGCCCGCTGATTGATAAGAAATGGTTTGCCTTTTATTTCTGGGGCCATATTAATAATTATTATGGGGGAGGAAAAAAAGTATGTATCAACCAAGAAATTTGATGAGGGATGAAAGCGTAAAGGAGGTCTCTCTCTTCGTCTTTTTATCACTATTTTTTAATTATTAGCTGCTCAGAATGCCAGTTTTCTATTGAAATAATCTAATAGTACTTTGTTCGGATTACTTTCTAGTATGGTGGGAGAGAAGATTTAATCTTATCTTTGCCTTGCTGAGTTCAGGTCAATTGAAGCCTGCTCAAGTAGGAGGGACTTCCAATTATTGCACTAATGATAAAAAATGCAATGGAACGGTGAAGGGGACCTAGGGATTCACAAGGGGGAGGGGTTTTAGTTTTACACCATTATGGGGAATACTAATATGCCAGAGTTTGTATAAAAATGGAGGAAGTGGCATTCTGGTAAAGGGAAAATACCTCTCGGGCACTTGGGGAGGAATGGGAACTCCTTGGTTCAACATTGGGTTGATAAGGGTATAACGTAAAGAAGAAGGTGATTTATTTATATTGGCAGTTGCTCACGCATATAAAGTGAAACAATCAAGACATATTTAAGTAGAGGGGAGTAGCAGTTTCACGTCACTGAAGAGTTATGAAGTAATTTCCAAAAAATATTAGCTAGGCTATATCGTTTTTTTTTTCGGAATAATATTGACAAGGTTAATGGCACATTAGTCCTCTAAGTGGTCCAATCAGATTGGTTGATTACTGAACACTGGGGGAGATTTACAAGAATGTATTCTGGAGTACGATGAACTAACTTAAATCATAGATGCACACTTAAATATATTATATAATGGACACACTTTTTATCTCCACAACTTATGTTAAGGCGGGGTTAAAGCATAATTCGCATTGTATGAGATGTAAGATAAACAACGCTGATATTTTCCAATGTTCTATTGGATTGCCCCGAGGGATCGGAACTCTGGAATGAAATCTTTGATGTGTTGAGGCGCATACCGGCTGTTCTTTACCACGTATAAGCAACCCTTGGTATCTTGGGATTAAATTCCATTAATATAGGCTCGGGATGTAAAAGAGACCTGGTTTATAAGGTTCTATGTTTTTGGCAAGACTGGTTTCTGATTAAAACATTGGGGAAAGAGATAAGGCCCTCAGTGAAGGATGGCATCATTTAGTTGAACGTACATAAAGATATAGAATGCGCATATGAAAAGCGTTATAGAAGGGGAAGAGGTGTCATGATGATCCTATGGGATCACTGGAATTTAAATGGAGGGGGAGAGACTATAGGATAATGATATAGAGGAAATTGACTTTCAAAAATTTTTTATTTATTATTTATTTTATTTTTTTTATCCCCGACTATCTCCAGCATGGGTTGTGTGAGGGGGAAAGGGTGGTATTATATATGTGTTAATTATGGTTATAGGTTATGATATGATCTGACAATGGATTAGTGAATAAGGGGTAAGGGATGGGTATGAGTTTATAAATTGGCTGGACTGCATGTCTGCCCGATCTTAATTGATTATTAAAAAGCACTATGATGGTTGTATAAATATAGAATGGGGGGGGGGGGGATATAATAATAATTCTGATTGTATTCTCTATTGTTTTTAAAGAAATGTTTGTAGTAATGTTTGTAGAATACATTTCTGTATTATGAATTTGGAAAATAAAAAAATTATTTTAAAAAAAAAAAAAAAAAAAAAAACAGAACTCCTGGAGTACATTCCCCCCTCTGTGCATTCTGTAGATAAGCATGTTTGTGAACAAGGCCTGTTACTTTTTTTCACAGAAGTATTCATTAGGCAATAGCATTGCAGTATTCTATTCACGCCTCTTTGATGACCTTCTGTCCTTGTTTTATATTGACTGTGGTTTGGCAATAAACGAGAGAGAAGATCTTAGATACACTAAGAGACCTGATGTGTGTCTTGTGTGTTGTTTCTCATCCTCCTGGACCGGGAGAGCCATGAAATATTTAATTTGTGTAAAGTCACTGTACAACCTGAATTATACTGTTGTGAGTCCTAGATAAAAAATCTCTCATCCCTTTGTAGAGGCCTGTTTTGTTCTCTGTCTATATACCTTTCCCCTCCCCCTGCAGTTAACTGATGTTATCCGCTAAGGTTAATTCCCTAAGTGTATGTTGTTGATTTCTCTCCTTGCCCTCTCCCCTCCCACCCCACACACACCAAATACAGTGGTGTTGTGCCAGAGCTTCCGTTACACACTGCCAGAAGCTAGCAGAGCCATGTCTTTGCTAACTCAGTATTCCGTGGGAAGTTAATTTTGCAGCAGTCTCCATTTTCTGATGGTTAGAATATATGATAATACACTATTTAACAGAAACTGTATTCCATTTTACCCTGGGTTTATCTATATAATGCCACTATTTTACATAGATGGATCTTGATGACAAGATGAAACTCCCTGTATTTATAATCTATTTCCAGTGCTTTATATATCATAAGGACCTGACAGTCAAACAACATTTACACACAAACAGCCAACCCCAGACAGATGAAACCCTAGACCAGTTCTGGTGCTGAGCGCGTGGCGGCACACTGAATAGTGTGGCTTTCCTTAATGATTAATTGTTATCGCACATCATATATAATCTTTTTTTCTTTTTACTCATTACATCCGAGAGAGATATTTAGAAGATACCTCAGCTATGACAGTGTCTGTCTTGGCTTGACCTCCCTCTCAATCGGTCACAAAATCTGGTCTCATTAAAACACAATTGAAAATATTTGGCCTTATTTTCATGATTTAGTGCAGAGGCTTAACTGAGTAAATTTAACATATTATGTAAAACTGCTTCATCTTTTTGCCGTTGCTTTTTTTCGGCCTCCTTTAGTGAGTAGTGTATCTGAAAGCCTTCAGACAGCAGGCAACGGGCCAAAACTATCAAACAGCAAATTCAGGTTACTGGAGTGTCCTGGCAAGGGTCGCAGAATGGTGTCCATCAGATACGTACAATATGCAGCTGGGATAGTTAAGTGGAAGCTGTTTTCTCAAATTGTGGAGCTGCAGCTTCCATGCTAGAGTCTCCCTGTACTCCCCTGTACACTATCATTCCTTCTGGGATTAGTAATCTGTGGCAGGCACCTGTAAGTGTCTGCACACAACGGCTCCTCACTGAGACTGCAATCTGACTCCTGCCTGTGCCCTCTCACAACAGCGGTAGTTTTTTATACCCCTCCCCCCCTGGGTCCATCACGACTCCAGCTTTCATAGCAGACGATCAAACTGCGAATTTCTTACACATAGTTAATGTTGCCTTTCCAGCAGTATCTTCAAGCTGCTATTACTAAGTTCTTCGTCCTGTTATTCCAAAAAGCTTCTGATACTTTTGCATCTGTCTGGAAGTGTCGTGACCTTTGCACACAACCCTGTAGTCAGGGGGGTCAACCACACTTCAGATCATATTAAAATAATTAACTCATTCCTTTTAATTTTTTATAGCCGGCCGAACCATATTCCACATCTGTCAAGTATCTTGCCAATCAGTCAGATTGATCTCTCTAAGAGACTGTCTGTAGAGAGTTTAATCATTAGAGACATAGGGGCACTTTACTAAAATCATGCAGTCTGTATTTCTATGCGCTGTTGCAAAGGTCCGATTGAGACCCGACTTGGGCTTTAAAACTAGAACAGACAACTTGCTTTTTCCTTTATTGTGAATTCTGGGCAAACAATAATAATTTACAAGCCACATATATCATATTAGGGTGAATACACATGAAATGAATGATATCTTCTCTGGTTTAGATGTCCCTGTTGCAACCTACTTTAATTTTCCACTTATGTAAAAGACAATTATATAGTGCGATACACTTACATATTTGTATGATTTGGGCTGGCAGTGAGCACCACAATTCCTGGCAGGATGGACCAGTTCTTTAATATTATTCAGTTTGATACTCATCCCCCACTGGTCATCCAATGGTCCATATGCCATTAGATGAAATCTAAAGCCGCTCTCTTGGTGTCTTCCATATTTCAACAATTCTTACGCTACTTTTTGTTGGTTAAGGAGTCATTCAAAGCTTGTTTCACTTGTCCATGGATTTTACATTCTTATCATAATTTTTAATTCTATGCAATTTAATTCAATTCATAATGCATTTGATTGCCAAAGTAGATATCTGGGATTCCCCGGCCTTACAACGTGCTTTTAATTTAAGCTCCTGGCATATATATTAAGGGAACTCTTATTCACAAGCAAATAAACTACATTTCAGTGATATTGATACGGCTTTTCCTGCACAATTTTTTGTTGCAAAGTCCAGTCCTATTTGCCTGACACCTAAGTTAAACAGTTGCCTGTACCAGTACCACCATCACGTAGTTACATGTGATCAAGGGAACATTTTCTCACAGTTTTCCAGTGGGTTAACGCAGGTGTTAAACCTTTTGATCGCCACCGGCAAAGCTGCCAATGGCGCGTGGCACCACCATTTTGGCTGAGTTTTGTTGCCATCAGTGTAGCAACAATCTGTTGTCCAAACCAACCCTGGCACATTTAAAAGATGGATGTTTATAATCTTCATTTACTGCCATACTGTAGTTTGGCAGTATATGGTAGAGCAATGAGACATTTGGAAAGAATAAACAAATAAAAAATAACTTTATCCCCCTTTCCCAAGAAATTAAAAGTTCATGCAACCTAGAATTTGGAACACAGCAATTTACAAATGATTATTGTTCCATAAAACATGGTTTTATTTGCCACAAGTACTATTTGTTAAAGAATGTTAAAATAAGGTGGTTTTACACTTACATGCATTTTTGATATCATCTGGTGTTTTATTTAGTTGCCGTGATCTGTGTCTGTGTTTATTGGGCAATATCCAGTGAACTCTATAGCAAAACATGCCACCAAAAATGCTTACAAAATCTACTGTATGTTATAGAGGTCAAAGACTTGGGGCACATTTACTTAAACAGTACCATGTGCAGTTTGCCTGTGTAGTGTGCAGAAGGCCCAGATTCTGAATTATGACGCCTGTTTTCATGAATCTGATGCCCACTTTTTTTTGGTGCACCTTTAACATGGGCATGCAACACACTAATGTCAGACTTTGCATGTAAAATGTTGCACAAGCGTCCAAGAGTGCACGGAACTACCCATTTCAATGACGAAATTTGTGTCCATTGAGGAATAGTGCAGATCTGTCCACTTCTTTAATACAATTGCAATCAGTTTGCACAAAACGAAGTGTCAAAGTCTGGGGAGAAAATTTACATACCTGAAATCCTACTTTTAAATGTTCAACAAAAACCTTATTACTGTACCATTACTGTACCATCAACTAAGAATTATCTCCGTATACAGATTCCCTTTAAATGCAATTTGTTGCAATTTGATTTATTCCCGCAAAATAATCTTCCATTTTTCCTACCCAAGGCTTCTCCAATCTGTATCTGTGATGTCTGTAAAAGAAGCAATTAAGAGGGCTTGAGAAAAGACTATATCAATCGCTAAAGTTATGGAGTGCAAGAGTTGAACTCTGGGATGGGCCATTATTTTGGAGGAACATCCCGCTTACCAGTAAGAAACCATTCTAATCAGTTATATAATTTTGGCATTGACATGTCTGTAAATAATTTCTTTCTGCATTTAACACCACATTCTTTTGTGATCAGTTGCACTATGTATTTTATATGATGGCTGCTAACTATTTGCATTTATAAATTTCCTTTCAAACACTGACTGATCTATGCCCCACTATATAAAGAAAAGACAAGACAAAAGATTATATAGTACCGTGCCCCCGATCCATACATTCTTCTTTACTTGGTGAGGGTGGCTTTTATACTAAGAATATTGAAACTTTTTTTTTCAGACTAGGCATGTATGTAACCTGTGTGTGCTATAAATAAAGAATTATTATTTTACAAAATAAAGTCTTGTTAGTCACCAAAACATTACGTTTATGCCCTTTTTAAGAATTTAAGGAAAGCCTGACCCATATAAAAGGACTTAGCCTGCATGCTTTTGTTTATAGATACAATCCCATGTATAATATACACATAGGATAGGCCATTAATGCATAGGAAGTACTTTCTGTTAGATCATTTTTGAGAAAATCTCAAGCAATCTTTTTGTCTAAGAACCATTTTGTTTTAAAATACAGTAAGTAGATAAGTAAGGATTGGTTACATAGAGGAATTCATGATTGAAACACTCTTGAGGAATTTCATTGGAGAGTGAAATCTCAACAATTTGACAATATTTTTCTTTTTGGTTTCCTCCTTTTTTTAGGTTATTAATGATTTGCTTGCGTAATCAATATCAAGAAATTCTGGCCACTCAGATGAGTAAAAAAGGCAAAGAAATGTCGAGGCTTATCATAGAAAGCCTGGAAAAAGCAGAGAAAACTGACTAGAAACAGTTTGAATATCAGCAGCACCAACGTTTTTTATGAAGAGCAATGGGAGAGAAATTTTATGATCTATTGTAAGTATGGAAATTCTAGGTACATAGTATGATAGCTTGCTTTCATTAATTTATTAGAGATTATATTGTTAGAGAACGCGATAAAACTAATTTACAAGTTTTTCTGTACAAAAAACAAACTAATACAATATGATGGCAAATATACTTTATTGTTCAATACTGGTTTACATACATTAATCATAGGACAATCACAAATACAAAGGCCTAAAACTAATAGTAATCTGGATCAAGTGGAAGAGGATCATGGGCCGAAAGGCTTACATTCAGTAATGGAGGGTAGATGGGAACACAGGTTGGGAGCAGATCAGTGCAGTTATTGTGCACTCTAGCAATCCGAAAGAGATGGGTTACATTTCACAAGGTTTGTAGTTGGGAACAGTCTGACACATTTTGGTAGAAAATTTGGTGGATACACAGTAGAAGTCCTAGAGAGAAATGAAAAAGTGTATGGTAAGAGAGTGAAGCAGAAGGTCAGAAAATTTTTATATTACCATACTAGTGAGACAGTATTATCTGATCTGTTTGAGATTAATGAGGGGATGTCATGGTTATATTTTAAAAAACCAAATTTGCTGTACCAATGGGTACCCCAGTGGAGATACGAGACCACAGGAGAAGCAAGAAAAGAGATGAGTTAGACAAGCAGCAGAGTAAATAGATTGGAGGGCATTAAAGAGTTAGCTGGAACACCGCAGTGAAGAATATTGCAGCAGATATATTGTCCAAGCAGAAATGAGGGCATGGAAATAATAATTTTGTTGCTCCAGGTTGAGGAAGGAGCATGCAAGAGATGTTCTTGAAGTGAAGGTGGCAGGTTGTGTGAGTGCTTGAATGTTAGGTTTAAAGGGTGGTAGAGTGAAAGATACTCCACGACATGCAAACTTTTAGGACCGGGTAGAGGGTTGTCCATTATTATTATGGCGATTTATTGGGAACTATGCATTTATTGGGGTGTTTTGTCCATGTTCCATTTAGAAAACGGGAAGAGAAGGGGATAATAGCTAGAAACACTCTGGAATGGACACTCCGGAGAAGTTGGCTGTGCCAGTATTGGTATTGAAAGCCTTATAATACTTTAAAACTGTTTTAAGCCAGGGGTGTGGATGGAGAAATTTAGGGATCCTTGGTCAGAGACTTGTCGATGCCAACAAGAGGGGGGTGAGGTTAAAGAGCTGGTGTGTGAGATAACACTGAAAGTACATTTGGAGAGGTATGAGGAGATCTAGGAAAGGTCCAATCAGTGATGCCCAAGGGAGCGTTTGTAGAAGGAGATAATGGTTAACAATGCCAAAAGTAGAAGACAGATCAAAAAGGAGGAGAGCAGATCAGTGGTGGTTCCATAGCAAACAGTAACCCATTGTATATTCAGTAAGGGGTTCACTTTCATAAGACAAAATAAAGAATGGATCGTTTCATCTGAGATTCCACCCATGTTTCTCAATCATTCTGGTAGATGGCAAAAGAATTTGATCAAGAAATGTCTCGGTACATTTGTGCATTTATCCTTCCTTCAATTATATAAGTTTAAGGTGTTCTTTTCACTCCCGGTTGTGAGCCCCATTGGGGACAGGGGCCAATTGGCAGCTCTGTGCAGCGCTGCTAATCTGTGTGCACTATATAAATGAAGGATTATTATTACTGTATTATTACCTGTATGTTTCACACAATAAGGTTGTATTGTCTTAAGACAGTCACTTGTTTCATATGAGTATCAGCGGACCTGAACTCCCAGGTCAATTTGGGGTTCGGGTGTGCTAGTGACTAGGGGGGGTTAATTTGTTGTATTGGCTGTTTGGCAGCCAATCTGGCAATATGTATGGTTTGTGCAGGGTCGCCTCATGAGATGTGTTCCTTGTGTGGCAATGAGACACCTTTTTATAGACCATCAGCTGAACCAGCTGATATTGTAATTACTATTAGGGAAGGATTGCTTTGTCATTACTTATATTATTTCAGCTAGTGTTAGACTTTGCATGGACTTTGTTATTCTATTTCTTTCATACCTTTACCCAGTGTCATTATTTTTACACATACTTATTAGTGAGACACCTATGACTTAATTTATTTGCTAGTGTAGATTGGATGGGTTATTCGGTACATCTAAGGAAAATGTCAATAGAACCTTTAGAAAATATTGACTTAGTAACTTGGTGAAGTGTTCAATATTTTTATTCTACCTGCTGCATCATGTGTTCATAGTGCAATACATGAATAACGATTTTCTATGTGGCTATTTATGGACATGGTTATTTGGGTCACCATGGTAACAACCAATGCCTCGGTCCGGGTTGCTGCCCCAAATTGACATATTATGATAAGCCACTGATTTGGTAACTTGCATTTTTGTGTACTTGGTAATGTTTATATACTTTTATTTGAAATAGAGGTGTCCTCCTTTTTTTCTGCATTTATATTTGCATTTTATATTCATTATCTTCCTCTTATTCATTGCAGGAGATGGCCCTGCTGAATGCGATATGGTCCTTTATAAAACCATCTGTTCTACCATAGTACCTGGAAAAGAATATGAAATACTGTACATTGCATTAAATAATAATGAAAACAATTCAGAATTATATCAGAGTTAATTGTTCAGCCGTACACATACAGAATAACCAACAAGTAAAAAACTCATTATTTACCCAAAGCCAGGAATGGCAACACCGAGCTTTGAAGAGCCTGAGTTCCTTTGCTGGAACAAAAGTTCCCTGTGATGGTGATGTCTTGTTCAGGAGTGAATTGTAGTAATCATCATTCTGATGAAAATAAATATTAACCAAAATTTTGTGTTCCACCATGGTAGGAGTTCAGTTTAAAGCTTGGTAATATCTATTGGAGTAGCCCTACTACTGTTTCTGACCATTGACCCACATTTATCAAACTAGTGCAGTCTTACTGTGTGCAGAGTGTGCCCTGATTAGTCAAAACTTCTTTATGAATCTGGCGCCTCCTGCACTGCTCCAGATGTGTGTCACTTTTTTTTTTAGCGAACTTTATTTATGCTGCAGAATTGTGGTGCATTTCTTTAATAAATGTGGTGCAAACTCTGACTAAGCATTACGTTGACCAGTGCAGCCGCAACCAAAACTGCACAACACAAAACATGTGCAAGCAATTTGCAACACTCTTTCAGTTCAAGTCTGACGAACTGGTGCACATGTTTTAATAAATGTTTAAGTATGTAAACACCACAGTACACTCAATTTGTATAAGGACAAGGTCAAAACAAAGGTTTAGGCTAGAAGAAACTAGACATAAAGTTCGAAGCTGAAGAGGGAGAATATTGAATCCACCCTGACATCCAAGTGCTTAAATTGGCCACACATATGAAGTGGGTGAATGCTCATTCACAGACACATATCTTTCCAACAGCTGTTATATGACATGCATGCATGGTCAGCACAACAAGCACTGCATGTGTCCAGGAATGAACTGCCCAAGCCTTACTACCCTCAAAAATTTTGAAAGACTCCATACTTATCAGATATTTTGAGTGGTCAACCATCCCATCAAAATCATCAACATCTGATCTGCATGTATTTGCGTATATATCTGCATTTTTTGACACTTCACATGCTGAGAGTTTGTTTTACAGACTTGGTCAGTCAATAACTACAGCACTGATTAGAACCACTCCAGAAGTGTTATTTAGGAACTGCCATGGTGCTGTCGGTGTTGCTGTCACAACCAGAACCTGATGGTGGCCCCT
This sequence comes from Engystomops pustulosus, assembly GCA_019512145.1. Classification (NCBI taxonomy): domain Eukaryota; kingdom Metazoa; phylum Chordata; class Amphibia; order Anura; family Leptodactylidae; genus Engystomops; species Engystomops pustulosus. The sequence continues at coordinate 125,595,144 of CM033642.1, read as the reverse complement.
CTGGACATATTTATTGCTGTATATTTTTGGATACAGTGAACTGCAACTCCTAGCAGCACATCTTCACACACCCACTATATATATCACCACACTCCCAACACAGGACTGACAACATTGGCTTCCACATATATCAAAAATACTCATAACAACCCTTAATAAATTGAGAGCACTCTCTCTTTCTCTCTCATATAAAATATATGTATTTCATATATATAGACCCCACACTTGCTGGAATTCGTCCAGGCAGCTGCAGTGTTTGTAAAACTATATTCTCATATGGCAAGGTCAGATTAATTAGCTTTTTTTCCGCTAAGAATAACAGATAGACAGAGAATTGCTCCCTCCAAATGCAGCTACTTAGTGGCAGTCCATAGAGATGGATGAAATCTGCTGATGGCATCCTGACACCAGTGACACACCTAGAGTCAGCCAATTTATGCATATGGAATAACCTGCAGGTGTTATTGGCAATTGATGATTATATACTGAATTGACTTTGTTATTGCCGCCATGGATCCCAACTGTGTTATACTCCTGGCCACCCCCAGTCCTCATCGACAATGAGGTGATCGCATCCCAGTGAAAGCGGATGCCCCCTAACACTCTCTGAAAAGAGGTGGTATATATAAAGACACCGTGAACCTCTTGTCCCTGAGATCACCGGACCTCAATAACGGGAAAAGGAAGGACGTCTCTACTAGAAGAAAATGAGCCAAGGCAATGGCGTTAGTTGCAACAATTAAATTCCCTATTGCGTACATCAAGTGAGGATTCAATTTCCTCACAGAAAGACGCCCTTCATCCTCCCCAAAGAGTGAGAAACATTCATGAGTCCCTTGGCACTCCAGTAGTCCCATCGTGCAAGCCAGTCAGGTGGTTAACCCTGGTGGGATATGAAGTACAGGTCCCCAATGGAGCTGATAATTTCTTGCGTGAGATCCAAACCTGACTAGCCACCCTATGCAGAGGGAGCAGTGATTAGGTTATATAATCAAAAGGTTCCAATATAGGCCACAAGTGAGTGCAGGTTAAGGAAGTTAGCGAGGTAAAGCAGCCCTGGGCTGTGCCTAAAGTGGACGACGTAGTTTTGCCCTCCCGCTACTCCCAAATAAAAGGTACAAAAGTATCATCTGAGAGAAAAACCATCTGAGCACGGCTGCTTACCACCACAGCTTCCCCACTCATTACCAGGGACTCATCCTACAGACACTCAGGGGTTGCCCACGGAGAAACTGGTACATCAGCCTCTCCCTCCATATTTCGTTGTACACAGCACCTTCGGAGACCTGCAGGGCTGTGATAACAGCCCTGCCGGTCCCCAACTAAGCACCATGCAACAGCGTGCCAAGGCTGTCAATAGCCAGCCACTCCGGTACTCTGGCTGCCACAAGGCCCACAAGAAAAGGCTAGACCTTGAAGGGGGATGTTGCACTAGCTTATTTCTAGCACTTTGCGATTGTTTTAGCCCACTCTGACGACCTAACACGCTAGTGGTGCGTGAAAGGGGGAGGCAGCATCATGAAGTATCCAAATGGTCAGGGCTTTATTGCAATTGATGTGCAAAAGGGGCACCCCTGCCTGGTGCCTCAATGGAAGCAAAAGGAAGGGGATAGCAGTCCATTCACCAACATTGGCATTAGGAGAGCTATACAATATGGAAACCCACTTAATGCAACGTAGGCTCAACCGTTCTAGTACTGCCAGCAAATAGGGTCCATTTCTAACCGAATCAAAGGCCTTGGCCGCAAACCTTCTTAAGGGCAAGTTGGTCTATATGATTCACACTCCTTATGGTTCATGCAGTGAGGCTGGATGACAGCCCCTTTCAAATGCCGTTTGGTACAATGGTCAAAAGGTGATGAGTGAGAGTTTCTTGCATATTGTGAGATAAACCTCCAAGAGAACCTGTCAGACCAGAGGCCTTGCCCTTTGAAATAGACTGTAGAGTCTCAAATCTCATCTTTAGTTATAAGGGCCTCCAGCATTCTGGTCACTCTCAGGAACGTCACTCAACTAGGATACAACTGATGAAGGATCCGTTCCGGATCCGAAACGCTTCTTGTTTTTTATAATCGATTTTATTTAAAAAACTTTTATGGAACCATTTTATTATAAAACCACTTTGGAACATATTGCGTCGGGTCTTTCCATAAGATCATAGGGGTCATCCATCGGTTCTCCAGGAATAGAGACCTTTCCACTGCATATAACTCAACTGATAAGAGTTAAGTGGCATCCGGAAGATCTAGACATGTAAAGTTCCCTGTAAATCAATGAATCCAAAAAAATCCTTCAGAGGGACGATATCCCTAAACACAGGTGATATAATACACAAAACTAAGCCAGCAATTTAACTAGATTTACCGTAATTGCCTATTCCAAAATATGAAAAAAATATCTTCCAACCCGACCTTTTTGTGCCCCATTGGGTTGTTTCAGGTAATATGGATCTCCTGAAGAAAGAGTATGGGCTGGTAGCCCCTAACACAAGAGAAACTGCACTTCTCTTTCCGTGGTCCCCAGGTCCTTCACATTCCAATTTGAAATATTATACCACAAGCATCTGATTGGTCACAATAAGGAATACAGCAGCATGTAGACACTATATAACCTTCATCTACTAATAATGCTGATGATTGAGGGCTTACGGGTGTGAGCCCTTGTCGTATCGTGCAGGGTTTGCTGCATATTACAGTGAACACCTGACGCTAATATCTGCGATCAGGTGTTACTTTTTGATTTCCGCCGCTGGTGATGGTTGCGTTTGAGATGGTCGCGTCATCCTCATGACGTCATCGGGAGCGTGATTGGTTGACGCCTCAGGTCTTTGTAAGTTTCATGGCAATGGTTTCTGCCATTGTATGAATCCTGTAAAGACGCCACATACGCAATAAAGTAGTATAGCATTATATTGTAGAAGCGCAGACTGTCACAAACAGTTAATATCACCAGTCCCAAAACACCATTTTTATGCCATTTTACATCACATAAAAAATGTAATAAAAGTGATCAAAACATGGCACAGTCCTCAAAATGGTTGCAATGAAAACATCAACTCATCTTGCAAAAAATGATATTCTACACAGCTCCGTACACTGAAGTATGAAAATGTAATTAGCGTCAGAAAAAGGTGAAACAAAATTTTTTCCATACACATTGGCCCAGATTCAGGAAAGCCCTCACCAGTTTTCTGTTTGACTTTGCACATTCTTTTTAGTGCACATGTATTTATAAAGTGTTCAAGACACATGTGTTGCACGGGAAAAATTTGTGACGCAGCGTCACTATACTGCACTGAAATGGGCATTCCTGGCTCAGTCAGATCGTGCTCCACATTTATCATGCAAAGTACAACAGAAGTGTGTTACACGCCCCAGTGCCCTCTGTCGGAGCAGTGCGCCACAGAGATTCATAAATAAATTCTGTTCTGTTCTCGCCCACTGCACACCTACACGTTTTTAGTTTATGTGGGCTATTGAAATTACTTGAAATGTATTAAAACACAAGAAAACTTACGGTATATAAATTTGGTATCACCATGACGTACCAAAGAACAAGAAGACCTATCATTTGGAGCACATAGTGAAAGTCATAAAAACTGACCCCACAAGAAAGTGACGCAATGCTTTTTTTCCATATTTACTTCATTTTGAAGTTTTTTTTCAAGCTTTCCAGTACACCGCATGGAATAATAGTTAAATCACTGACAAGTGCACAGAAAATAAATTTCACACAGTTCTGTACACGGAAAAATGAAAAAGTTGAGCAAAAAAATTGACAAAAAAAAAGAAACTTGTAGGATTTAAGGCAAAGAGACATATAACAGAGCATAATATCAGAGTACAGCATAAAGACTCCATAACCTATCCCTTTCCCATGGAATACTCTTTTATATTTGGCCTGCTCACAGTTGAGATGAGATACCACTTCTATTCGGTTTGTAACCTGTTGTATAATGTTCTCACTGTAACGTGATTGTTGGTTAGTTACAGTTGTATTAAAAAATGACTTTAATAATGATTGAACATAATAACATAATAATGGGGACCAGACCATAAACTGATACACTGTTGTTTAGTTCAATACATACATACATACATGCCGACATACCAGCTACTCGCTCAATTGAAGGAACCTGTCCGCTTGGAAAACACGGATAACACACTAAGGAAAAATATCCTACCCCTGTTTCCCTGAAAATAAGACAACCCCAAAAATAAGACCTGGGTGCAATTTTTTCCACTTAGAAATATAAGGCCTCCCCTGAAAATAAGATCTAGCCAGCAGTCAACCATACAGCAGTATTGGTAGATTGTTTACATACTGAAAGAGGTTGTTACATGGTGATGAATTCATAGGATAAAACCACGACTGTTCATTGAAAATGCAGGCAACCTGGAAAAGAAGGGCTCTAGGAAAGTTCTATTGCTAAACGTGAGATATTGGGGCCAATCATTCATTAAAAAATTGAGTCACACGGAAAGTCACATGGAAGTCAGTTTGGGGAGTTATGAGGAGGTTCCAGAAGATGATGATACAACTGTCTTAAAATACTGGTAGTCTCATACGAGCCCACCCACTGCTGCTGAAAGTGGTGCAATAGTTGTGGAATGCACTTCAGGGGCAGGATGACATGGATAGACGCTGGCAGTAGCAAGCTCCTCAAGAAAATGTCCTGCTAAGTCAGCATGCAGCCACGTCCCCCTGCAGCCCCCTTTTTAATGTAATGTCCAGCTGGGTCCCCCTATTATTGAAATGCTCTCCTCACGTCCCTTACATCCACCTACCACCCGATCTACCTTTATAGGTAGAATCGTGGTGGTAGGTGCCCTTTAAATACTGTTCTGCTGACGAAAAAAGAGGAATAGGTAGATGCCTTTTTATATGGTGTTTCCCATCAGCACTACATTTAAAAAAGTATACCTCAAAACGCCTGAATACAAAGTTTGGTCATTTTTTTTTTGTATTTTAAAAAATTAGGTCTTAGTGATTATTTTTGGGGTAGAAACTCTAGCTGAAATTGCATTTTGTCTTCGGAGTATAACCACAACAGTCATAACAAAGGGTAATGACATGTAAAAAACGTCCATGGTAAATGATAGAGTAATCTAAATTAGATGGCTCTGCCCCTGACATTCTGTGACACTTCTGACTACCACCACACCCACCCCATTGCTGTAACTCCTGCGTTGTGCTCCCTTACAGAATAGCAGAGCTAATTCTTCCGATAGAAGTTGGTATGGCTCATTTGATCGAGGATGGAATTGTGGTCATTGTCTGTCGTGTGTCAGTCTGGAATCCCTAGATCAATCTTAAAACTAAAAATCTCTATATTCAAGCTATTTTTAATTACAAAAATCCAAATATACAAAATTTTTTAAAGTATTCATAGTTTGTGAATTCTCTTTCCTGATGAAATCATCCTGCAGTTAAAGCCCATTGATGTTGACCTTTGATTTATTTATAAGTAGTCTAGCACTATATATGTATATATATTTTATTAACTTTAACAAATTTTGGTACCCTAAAAAAAACTAAAAAGTGGTAGATTTATTCTGATTTATTGCTCATGTGAGAAAAACATGTAAATGTTGTCATTTTTATAGTGTATGCAGATTCCTGGTTAGAACTCTCTATCTTTATATTGTGTTATATATGTATGTACACACACATTTACGCTGAACCAGAAGTTTCTGGTCACCACACTTTACATGTAAAGAGTGTAAATGTAAATCATGCTATGCAAAGGCCTGGCAGGTCTCCAGGTGCATGTGGTGCAAGAAAGTGGAAGGAGAGGCTGATATAATAGAGTCTCCTGGGGCACCCTTGAGGTGTATATAGAGACCCTGAGTATGTAAGTTGGGGAGCCCTTGATGGTGATGGTGATCAGGGATCACACGAGGCACGTTGTCAAATCAACTCACAGAACTTCAACAGCAGGCAAAGGCCTACCATCAGCAGTAGGTTTCAACAGGCAAAAAGCTGGGTAGGAGATAGCTGTCCACAGGAAGGTATATTCACAGCCTTGTTAACTTCAGGCTGGGCTGGAAAATGAGGCCACGGCCAGATAGTGGACCTCTGCTCTAGCCTAGTCTCCTGACTGGCTACAGGTGTCAGACAGCAGGCCTGAGACACCTCTGTTTCCTGGTAGTTGTGTCTGAATACAGTTCTCAATGCCAGCTGCAATTACAAAGTTCCCCTCTTTTGGAGACCTTCTAGCGAGGTGATCATCTCCCTGGGCAGCTCTAACATGAGACGGGGCTATTGCACAACTACCTACCATATGCATCTGCAGGGTTGTTGCACATATAATATATCTGTTCACACATAATCACATACCATTGTCACACTTTCCATCCCCCACCTTAAAGAGAAGCTACACTAAGGCCCCTTACCCCTTTACACACTATAGAGTATGATGCGTCCAACTAGCATCACACTCCAACTGTGCTGGCTGGAACATCCAACCTGACTCTAAGCAACTAGAACTGAACTGAGGTGCTGAGGTCAATTCCGGGTTGCTCAGCATTTGAGCCAGACGTTTCAGCCAGCACACGCTGCAAGTGTGATGTATCAGACTCTCTAGTGTGTAAGGGACCTTAGAAGCTACAGGAAATGCATGTTATTAGTCTTTGTAACGGCAGATGAGCATCTATCAACAGTTTTCTTTTCTTTTCTCTTTGTCCCATCCAGAACCTTCAATGATTCGTTCTAGGGTCAAATATATCAAACCTAGACACATTTAACATTGTGTGGACCCAATTTCCTGGTAATAAGGACCTAAGCACTCGGATTATTCAGCACCTCTTTAGATGCATTAGGGACTCCTAGTGTAAAGATGTAAAGGCTTGATTCCATTCCTACTGTTGTATAACTTCAGACTTCTTCTGGGTGACTGCCAACACCCCCAACCCCTACTGATATTTGCATATACGGCACTGTGAAGTGCACTCTTTAAAAGTTCACCCAGGGCTGTTCTCCTTGTTTGAGGCAGCAGTGCATGTCTGCAGTCAGGAAAACTTTGTTTTTGTGCAGTAAAAGTTTGTTTGTATTGTTATTTGTATCTTTTCTACTGTATAAGCAGGTGGAATAATAGTAATGTGAGCCTCCCCTATATACATTGCAGTATCATTTTATCTAACTATTACAATCTTTTGTATAATTTGATAATTGATCAGAGAGATAATAATTTGTATTCATATGGCAACAACATATTCCCCAAAATTTTACAAATCAAAGAGCACCCAAACAGATGAAATCAATGACAATTGATTGACAATGACACAAAAACAGAGTGTTATCACCCGTGATTGTTCGGTCAACAGATACATTGGGGGACATTTATTATGGCGTTTCCGGGTTCGGTCAACAGATACATTGGGGGACATTTATTATGGCGTTTCCGGTTTTGTGGCGCTCTTACCGAATCTTTACCTTTATCTAACTATTACAATCTTTTGTATAATTTGATAATTGATCAGAGAGATAATAATTTGTATTCATATGGCAACAACATATTCCCCAGAATTTTACAAATCAAAGAGCACCCAAACAGATGAAATCAATGACAATAATTTTACAAATCAAAGAGCACCCAAACAGATGAAATCAATGACAATTGATTGACAATGACACAAAAACAGAGTGTTATCACTAGTGATTGTTCGGTCAACAGATACATTGGGGGACATTTATTATGGCGTTTCCGGGTTCGGTCAACAGATACATTGGGGGACATTTATTATGGCGTTTCCGGCAGTTTTGTGGCGCTCTTACCGAATGTTCTGCTCTCCGACCTATTTATTAGCTGGCGGCGTCAGAAAAAAATGATTTTTTCCGCCTGCTCCGATTCATACCCAAAAAGGGGCGTGGCTTTGGCGGAGTGAAAACTCAAACACAATTAATATGTGTCGCAACCATTTTTGGGCACTGTAAACTTACGGAAAGTAGTTTTTTTTTTTTTAAACTGTTTTATTGTAAAAAAGTAAATATACAATAAACATCAAGCACCGCGTGCAAGCGGGATTCCATATGCAGTAAGAAAAATGGTAAGTAATCATTACAGTAATTAACAGCATATCATATTCACTTGAGTTCTGGTGGTGCTCAGCTTAAATTACATAGTAACATATTACATATTAAAATACAACTTAGTGCTACAACTTCATCTATCATCTGCTTGGTTTACATGTTAGTTAAGGCGACATATAGGGACTTTGCTACATGAGATACACTACCATCCCATAGGGGGGAGAGGGGGGGAGGAAAGGAGGGAGGTTATGGGGAGGTTAGCCAGCCATGATATACCACAATAAGTTTTTCCGCTAAACATCCAACATTACAATAGCTAGTTATATTGGTTGTCTATGCAATTCTGTTTGCATCTCATCGGTAGTGAACGAAGTATGTGTGGAGTCACACCATGTTATATGTGTCGCAACCATTTTTGGGCACTGTAAACTTACGGAAAGTAGACCAAAAGAAATTTAGTCTAGCAGGGATACAAAACACATTTCTGGTGTTCAGGACAGATTTTGGTCTCAGGGACAGAAAATTGTCTTGGCGCCAGAAATGAAGCTGCACAGCAACACAATATTAAATGTGTATCTTCTTTCTGAGAGCAGCTCGGTAACAAAGCCAATGCAGACACCGACACTTTATGTAAATGTCCCCCATTATCTCTTTCAACTCCCTCATACACAAGCACAATTGGTCCTGATATCCCACCACATTCCCCAATCAATAAATTGTGTAAGGGTGATATCTGGCCAGAAGAAGCTGGGCCCCCATCCGTATCCCACCTTGAATCCACCTGTGCCAACTCAAAGGCTCCAGCATAGGAAATAAGAAGTTTCAGAGAAAAGAGAGAGGAAAAAGTAAGTATTTTATTTATTTTTCCCAAAATTATGGGGAACTGTTAATGTTGGGGAGGGGATTAAACTAAACAATCAGGACACTGTGACATGTCTACTCTGAAGAAATGTAGCTTGGCTACTGTGGTGAACTCATAGTTTGCTACAATGAGGACAATGGGGCTCATTTACTAAGGGTATGTGGACTGCACTATTGTCGGAGTATCCAACGATTTCTGATGTGCGCCGCATTTAGAAGGGCTTTTTGTCGCACGCGATCGGATTTTGGCGTATCGGCGCCGACTTTCACGCAACACAAATCGGGGGAGGGCTTAGTGAATCACGGCAGCTCCGAATCTTCATCGGATAACGCACCTCGGGGATCACGATGGGACGGGTAAGTAAATGTGCCCCAATATGACTACTGACTACTATGGGGGCACTGTGACTATATTACCTATTGTGGAGGGCATAATTTAGCAGTATGTCTTCTTTGCTGTAACTCTTTGTTATCTTCTGTTAAGTGAGGGCAACCTACATGGAGACAGATTTGTAATCCAGCATCAGACACTAATACATTTGGTTCATTATAAGGCTGTCTATCTAACTCTGTGTCAGAGTCAGAGGTAGTGGACAATGACATAAGCCGACACCTGGGAGCGAAATCTAAGTGGTACCAGGTTTTCACCAGAGCCCACTGCAAAGCAGGTTGGGCTTGTTGCGGCGTGGTACCACCGGATCGCTCCACAGGCACGACTTTGTGCGTGGTAGAGGTCAAGGTGTAATACAGAGACATTGAGCAGAGTCGTGGTCGGGGACAATAAGGAGGTCAGTAAAGGCAGCACAGGATCAGAGTCAGGGATGTAGCAGAAGGTCAGGGCAGGCAACAGAGGAGCATAGTCAGGAACGGAATCAAGGTCACAACGGGAAATCACTATAATCACAAAGGACATGGGAACAAGCTTTTTCTAAGGCTTTGAGGGACAAAGATCCGGCAAGGAACACAGGAAGGGGCTGGGAATTTATCAGGAAAGGTGGCTGGCCAGCACCAATTATCGGTGCACTGGCCCTTTAAATTTAACAGAGCCGGCACGCGCCATAGGAGGGGGAGACACATGCTATGAGCTGCTGGAACCGGAAAGGTGAGTGGCGTAGGGTGCCACACGGAGGTACACTGGTGCGCCTGCCACCAGAGATACGGGTCGCAGGGGCACCCGTGACACACGGCAAATATTAATCTATGGAACAGTACAGATAAAGTGCAAGTGCCATACAATGCAACTCAACGCATACCCATAATGTTTTTCACTTGCTCAATTTGGGTTGTGAACATAAGTGGAGTTTAAACAAGCGGAGTTAAAAAAAAGAGGAGTCCACAGAACTGTAAGTAATCTTGATTTATACACTCTTCACAGTTTTGTAACTAGGATATGGCTAGCATTCCATTCTGCCACATGTATACATAGCTGGCGCAGGAGTTCCAGGGTGAATACCGCTACGACTGATGGATTTAAAGGGCCGGCGCTCGAGGATTTAAAGGGCCAGCGCACCTCTGATTGGCGCTGGTACTCCCGGGTTTCCTTAAGAGGCCAGCTGTCCCCAGGATTCCCCACAGAATATTTGAGCTCTTTTGCCATTGAGAATGTTTCCTTGTCCCTGCATTGTTCCCTGTGCTGTTCTTCCTGAATTCCTATAGTGACCTCAGACCTGACCTCTGCATCTATGCTGCCTGCCCTGACTCCGTGCCTGTTCCTGACCTCGTTCCTGGACTCAATTTCTGTACCACAAAGTCGGCTGCCACAGCGAGCTGGTCACACCAGTGGAACGACCTGGTGGCACCCTGCCGCAGCAACACCATCCCGCTTTGCGTTGGAAAATCAGGTGACACTTAGAATCCGGTCCCAGGTGACGGCTAGTACCATCTCCCACGGTGTTCCAGGAGGTCCACAGACCCAGAACCCTGACAGTAGTATTTTCTGGAATACTACCTGTGCTATGTACTACATAGAGAAGACATTGGAAGCTCAGGGAGTTAAATGCATGGCTCAGATCCTGGTGTAGAGCAGAGGGATTTGGGTTCCTAGAGAACAAGGCTGACTTTTCATTGGGGTGCAAGTTGTTTTCCACAGATAACTTGCACCTAAAGATCCTAGCAGGGGTGGCGGAGTATTTAAACCAGGATTGGGGCAGGAGGACAAGGCAAAAACTAAAGCTGTCCGCTGCAAGCTGTCCGATGATTACACTGTACCCCGCCGCAGTGTTTGATAGCGTTACCGGAGGTTTCCGGTAACGCTATCACTCTAACACTGCGGCGTTTGATCAAGCACTAGGAGCTGATTACATTAGTAAGCAGCTCCTAGTGCCGAAAATTTAGATGACAGGTCCTCTTTAATAATCAAGATTTTACAGTCTATCATAAAAAAACAGGTAAAATAGGAAAAGAGGTCTGTATGTTAGAATAGACTCAAAAGCGATTGTCAATGACACAGTGGTCAATAAAGAGTGCAAGGAGGCTGAAACTTCTTGGGATAAAATTCAAAGCCAGCAGAGCTTTGAGAAAATTATTTTTGTTATAAAATATTGACACCCCCCCCAATATCTCTGAGGAAATAGAGGCTGTACAGAAGGGGACAGTAGTGATTTAAATATAAAAATATATATTTGGGGTCAGGGCTCTTCCTCATCTGTGAAGGGGAAACATTTTATCTACTTACTGCAGGATAATTTTATGTTGCAGCTTGTAGAAGATCCCACAAGAGGTGATGCTTTGTTGGACCTTGTGATTTCTTTTTTTTTTAAACTGTTTTATTGTAGAAAAGTAAATATACAATAAACATCAAGCACCGCATGCAAGCGGGATACAATATACAGTAAGAAAAATGGTAAGTAGTCATTCTAGTAGTCAACAGCATATCATATTCACTTGAGTTATAGTGGTGCTCAGCATAATTACATGTTAACCTATTACATATTAAAATACAACTTAGTGCTACAACTTCATCCATCGTCTGCTTGGTTTATATGTTAGTTAAGGCAACATATGGGGACTTTGCTACATGAGATACATCACCAGCGCAAGGCACCCACGCGATTGATTTGCCTGTTTGGCGTCTTAGATGAGGAGAATGGCTACAGCGGACCAGAATGTTGTAATACATGAGCATTCCCAATACATGTGCCAGAAGTCAGCTGGACTATGTGTGCAACGGAGGCACTGGGGCGAAGATAATCTGCCCATTTTATGAAGTCGTAGCGGGGTAAGATAGCTCTGATGAATAATGTATAATTGTGTCATTTTGTTATTGACTGCTGGTGAAACATGAAGGTGTGACTCCAACACTTCCTCCACCACCTCATCATCCATTTCTGGAATAAAAGTCTTCCATTTCTGAATGGCTGGAAGTTGCTGACTGGTGGCCAACCTGTTTATAAGATGTGAGTAGATGGTGGAAATTATACCTCCTGGCCCTTGCGATCTAACTACCCCTATAAGTGGATATGAGGATATCGTGAGGTTGGGGTCAGGGAATTGAGTTTGTAGCGCATGGCGCAATTGTAAATACTTGTAAAAGTGGGTACGTTGTATCTGGTACTGCTCTTTTATCTGTTCGAAGGAGAGGAGAATATTATCCTTATATAACTCTGCTAGCGTGTGTATTCCAAGGGATTCCCACCATTCCCTATCCTGCAAATCCGTCAGGTGGGGCATCTCCCCATTGCGCCATAGTGGAGTTTCTGATGGAATGCCGGTAAAAGGGCAGATAACTACAGCCTCCCTCCACACTGCCTTGGCTACCCTGAGAATAGGCAGTGTGCCTTTGGCTCCTTTGTGATCCCTTAGAACTGACCATAAGCTCGCGGCTCCTACATATTCCGCTAGCCATTTTTCTGGGGATTGAGGTGGTTCATGTGAGATCCAAGCGCCTAAGAACTTCAATTGCCCGGCTAGATAATAAAGGAAGATGTTAGGTAGGGCCATACCCGCCTGGGACTTGGGTCTCTGCAATTTAGCAAGCTGTAATTTTGATCTAGAAGATCCCCAAATAAATGTAATTATCATGGAGTCAAGGGTGCGGAAAAAATGTTTAGGGATCGGGTAGTAAACATGTTGAATCACATATAGACACTTTGGCAGAACTACCATTTTAACTAGGTTGATCCTGCCTGCCACTGACAGGGGGAGGGAGGCCCATGTTTTGAATTTGTCTCTAAAGTATCCCAATAGAGGGAAAACATTGAGATCCAGAGCAGTTTTAGGTTGTCTTGTTAAGGTGACCCCTAGGTATTTAAATTTATCTATGACCACTAAGTCAGATACTGTTTCAGGGGGGTTATTGGCTCTGGTTGGGGATAGATACATAAGACACGATTTGCCCCAATTTATACTTAGTCCGGAGTAGAAACTGAAATCATTTATTAGGTCAACTGCCCTGGGTAGGGAAGTGTCTGGTTGTGACATGAGGAGGAGAAGGTCATCCGCATAAAGGCCAAGGCGGTCCTGTCCAGTCCCGCGGGGAACTCCCTTATATATTGTGTCATTACGGATTCTAATCGCCAGTGGCTCAATTGCCAAGGCAAATAAAAGGGGCGAAAGGGGACACCCTTGACGAGTGCCCCTTGCGAGTGTGAATGGGTCAGAGAGTAGCCCATTTACAGAAATAGAAGCTTGTGGATTCTTATAAAGAATTGACACCCATTTACAGAAGTTGGGCCCAAAACGAAACCTACGTAACACAGCCTGCAGGTACTGCCACTCAACAGAGTCGAAGGCCTTGGCCGCATCTAATGAAGCCAAGGCCCAGTCCTCTTTCCTCTCTACCCCTACTTGCATAATAATTTGTGACCTTCTCAGATTTTCAGAAGTGGACCTCCCAGGCATAAAGCCTGATTGGTCTTCATGGACCAGAGATGTGATGACTTTATTAAGTCTACATGCCAATATCTTGGTTAAAATTTTATAGTCATAATTCAACAAAGAAATGGGCCTATAGGAGCCACCTTCCTTTGGATTTTTATCAGGCTTAAGAATTACCACGACATTGGCCATGTAGAGCGATTCTGGTAGGTACCCTCTATCGAATGAGGTATTAAACATCTGTAACATAAGAGGCATAAGGGAGTCTTGATATTTAAGCCACATTTCCAGGGGAAGACCATCGGGTCCCGAGGCCTTACCCTTTGCCATCGATTTTAAGGCCTCATGAAGTTCTTCAAGTGTCAATGGGGCGTCTAACATGTCCCGTTGAGGTTGGCTAAGTGTAGGACATTCCATTTCTCTAAGATAATCATTAGTGGCAGCCACAGTGGATTCTGTTTGCGAGGAGTACAAATCCCTATAAAATTCAGAAAAGGCTGTTACAATATCATCATTAGACGTGATGGCATTTCCCTCTTTAGATGTTAACTGCAGAACTGTGGGAGACGCAGTGTTTTGGTGTATCAGTTGTGCTAATAAACTACTAGACTGGTTACCCAGCTCAAAATATTTCTGGTGTGCAAAAAAAGTGCGTCTTTTTTCTTTTTCATAAAGACAATGCAAGTACTTCCTACCTGCAGATAACCATTTATCTTTATTTATATCAGAGGGATCTGCAATATAGGCCGTCTCTAATTGGGTACATGTGGTGGCTAGCTCGGCTTCTTCTCTACGGGCCTCTTTCTTAACAAATGATATTGCTGACTGCAGACAACCTCGTATGTATGTTTTAAGGGCGTCCCACATGGGAAACTGAGGGTCTATCATATCATTATGGGCCAGGTAGTTAGCTATTTGATCCGGCGTACGATCAGTGGAGGCAGGAGGGAGAACCAGAAGGGGTGAATTTTTCGAGGATTAGTCAATATATGAACCTCTGGAAATCTATGATTCACTAAAATAGGAGTGTGATCGGAGACACCTCTTGGTAAGTGGACGATGGTATAAGTCAGCGCTACCGCACTTGGATTACCACACACATAGTCTATTCTAGATAGGGTGTTGCGTCCTGGGGTATGACAGGTATACTCTCGCACATTAGGGTGAGGGAGCCTCCATATATCTGCCCAACCTAGTTCTAGTAGCAGACGAGCCAAAGGAGTCTGTATGTCAGTGGGTTCCATTTCTGGATCTTGCCTAAATTTGTCCAGAGCAGCATCGTGTAGGGCGTTAAAGTCTCCCATACATAAAAGAGTAGCCCGTGGAAATTGCGCTGCAAATGATGCAGCCTCATGCAAAACATTCAATGATGAGGTAGGGGGGTTATAAACGCCCAAGATGACAAATGGGCGACAATTCAACCACGCCTGAGCAAAAACATACCTCCCTTCCGGGTCCTTCCTGACTGTACCCGGTTCCCATCTCACTGAACGGTGTACAAGAAGGGAGACTCCTCTAGAATGGGACGTGTGCGTGGAGTGTTGAGACCATTGAGCCCAGGGCCTATGTATGAATCTGGTGGTTGTTTGGGTCAAATGTGTCTCCTGGAGACATATTATAGAGGGTGAGTGTTGCAGAAGACTCGTCATTACCATGTTTCGTTTACGGGCTTCCCCTAGACCCCTGACATTCCAAGAAATTAATGTGAGTGACATACTTTCTTAATATATCCCAGCAGCGCAGTCTACTTAGATGTCATATGCTGTTACCTTAACTATATAATGGAAAGCAAATATATCGTAGCAGGTCCCTATAAGAGAGACTAAACTCAACAATAAATACTATTAATATAACCAACTCTTTACAGAGTAAACCACGCAGTAACTGGAGTCACCCAGTCGCTGCCAATTAACTTGTACGAGGAAGTCTGCGCTCTAGGTGGAATAAGAGCAGCGCAGACTATCGCTTCACAGCAGAGCTCTTTCCTCACATTGTGGCAATAATTCTAGAGTAGACCGCCAAATAGTATATATCTCTCCTTCTAGAAGGAGGGCACAAGCTTCATTAAACGTTATACAACTTTTGCGCAACATTAAAATTATATATAATTTCCCCCATATAGGGGTACAATACTGTGTCAGACACTTTTATATATGAATCAAAGTACATATATACTTAACTACCAGTATAACATCAAGGGGTGTTGATACCCAGATCAAGGGTGGTTAGTGCTGTTCCGGGCCTCTGGGTCTGTGCGGCCTCCTCCGAGTATTCAGCCAGTCATCTACCTCAGATGCAGAGGCAAAGAATTGGACACGGTCTTCATAGACGATTCTTAACCTGGCTGGGAAGGCCATGGAATAGGGGATCTGTAGCTCACGGAGTCTCTTCTTGACCCCTGTGAAAGAGGCTCTTGACTTTTGAAGGGCTGCGCAGAAGTCTGGAAACAAGGATACTGTATTGCTCTGGTAAGTGATGGATCCCATGCGTCTTGCTGCACTCAAAATGGCGTCTCGGTCTTTGCTGCATAGTATGCGCACCAACATGGGGCGCGGGGGTGCTCCCGGGGGTGGTGGCTTGGCTGGAACTCGGTGGGCTCTTTCCACAGAATAAATGGTAGAAACGGAGAGATCTGGTAGCATTTCTTTAAACCATCTTTCCATAAAAAGTATAGGATCTGCACCTTCGGCCCTCTCTGGAAGTCCAAGGACTCTGATGTTATTACGTCGTAAACGATTTTCCAAATCGTCAGATTTCTGTGCCCACATTTCAGCAGCTTTCTCAAGGGCCGCAATCTGGGCTGGTACAGGAGCATTATCGTCTTCTATGTGGGAAATTCTCTCCTCTGTGTCTTTGACACGCTCTCTCAGTTTCTGCATATCTTGCCTTAAGAGCCCGACATCCACTCTTATCTCATCTATTTTGTTGGTAAGTGAGACTGTGGAATGTTGGATCGCTGTCAGAAGCTGTGTGGAAACCTCTTTAAGTGTTAGCTCCGGCTCACCTTCCACTGCCGAGGAGTCATCAGATTCTGAGGCCGCAGACGTAGCACGTGCAGTCGTGGAGGCCACGGCGCCATCTTGGGCTTTCGGTCTGGCGAATTCCTTGAGCTTCTCTGCAGCCGCAGAGGTGCGGGATTTGCTCATGGCGCTCCGTCCTCGGTAAGAGGATCGTTTAACCCGTGTCCAGGGTATATTGGCGGTCTCTTTACAGCAGGATTTTGGTAGCGAGTTAGGCTCTGGAGCGGAGCTCTGCTCAAGTGCGTCCGCTCATGCCGGAAGTTAGGTCACGCCCCCGGACCTTGTGATTTCTAACAATGCAGAGGTTGTCCAAAATGTCAGTGTCCGGGAAACCCTTGGGAACAGCCATCATAACATAATTATTTTACCTTTTAAACTAATTTCTTATTTCCCGAAATTCAGGGCTGCACTCCAGGATATAGACTAGGATCACATACTGTCACATGATGATACTAGTGTTAAATGGGAGACATTCAAATCTATACTGGGTCATTATACTTCTACATATATATTCTAGTGGGTAGTAAGTATAGACTCCCCCTCGCTGGAGCGTGGCAAGGTGAGCTCCGTGGGCACATGGGTGCTCCTGCGAACATGGGTCGCAGGGGCACCCGTGACATACAGTCTATGGAGGATGCTCATAGGCTGCAAGGTGACTTGGACAAACTGAGTGTTTGGTCATCCACTTGGCAAATGAGGTTCATGAGGTTGAATGTGGATAAATGCAAGGTTATGCACCTGGGGCTAATAATCCACATACAACATATGTCCGTGGGGGAATAAATCTGGGAGAGTCCCTTGTTATGAAGGACCTGGGTGTACCAGTAGTTCATAAATTAAATAACATCATGCAATGTCAATTAGCTGCCCCTAAAGCCATCAAGACTGTACAAAGCATTGGTTCGGCCTCACTTGGAAGTTCTGTTCCATCGAAAGGATGCCCTGGAGAGGGTACAACGAAGAGCCCCAAAAATGATAAGGGGAATGGAGGGTCTAAATTATGAGGAAAGATTAAAACAACTAGATTTATTTATTCTGGAAAAGAGACAAGTACGAGGGGACATGATTAATTTATATAAATATAAGAATGGTCCATAAAAAAAGTATGGTGGAAAGTTGTTCCAGATTAAATCAAATCAAAAGACTTGAGGGGCACTGTCTGCGTCTGGAGAAAACAAGGTTTAATCACCAGGGCTTTCTTACTATGAGAATTGTCAATTTGTGGAGTAGCCTGCCTCAGGCGCTGGTCACAGCAGGGACAGCAGGGAGCTACAAAAAGGGTCTAGATGTCTTTTTACACCTAAAAAACAGACAGTTATGTTATATAGAATTGCACATTTACTTACCGGTCGCTGCGCGATCCCCGATCCGGATTGTCCGACGAGGATGAACTTTGCCGCGATTCATGAAGATCGTGTATGTGTAGCTTCCCTGATCAGGTCCGCCGGAGTTCACCTTCTTCTTCCTGGTGCATGTAAGTGCTTGGCTTGCGATGTAAATGTAAATGTTAAATCCCGGACGTAGTCCAAATCCGTCAGATCATCCGGCGGCTCGCCCCCCTCCGTTTTGTGTCACGTGAAAGCCATTGCGATTGTGACACAATACGATCGCGTGCGACACAATCCCCGATGCGATCCCCGAAAAGTCGGGAAACCCACCGAAAATGCGGCCGCGGTACCTTTAGTAAATGAGCCCCAATGTGTGAATGATTATGTGGTGACAACCAAAATTGGGCACAGGTTGTGTGTGTAAGATGATTTGTATTTCACTCAAGACTACATTGTATACAAAAAGAGAAAAATAAAAATGCATGGTGAATAATGAGAAAATAAATGCATCAAAAACCAGCATGCAGAAGCTATCCACACACTGAAAAACATAGTGATAAAAAATAATGGCATATGTCTAGGCTACTCCTGCAACTCCTTACTGCAGCAAAATGTTTAATTTCTGCTAAATGGAAACAGCCCACAACACCTTCCCGAGTAGAGCTGTGCGCTAGAATCCAAGAGACACTCACCCTAGAGCACCTCACAGCCCTTCTGTACAATACCGTGGAAACATTTGAACGCGTATGGGCCCCATGGGATGACTACTGGACTGGTCGAAGTATCTGCTGAAATGACAGCTTTCCCCCTTTTTGACTCTTTTCTCTGTTTGTTGAATATATATATTTCTTTTTTTTTTTTTTTTTAAACTACTTCGAAGGGTTTTTCCCTTCTCCATACAAATTGTTCATTCCGTTGACAGGACCCTGTTGTCTTACCTTGTTGAAACACTGCTGATCTGATAACATGTTGCTTCTTATGCTTATGTGACATAATGAATATTGTAAATGTCAGAAAAAAAATTGAAAAACTAATTAAAAATACAGTTATACAAAAAGTTCTGCAAAGTCAGAGGAATACATATAAGACAAACAAGCAGAGTCGGACAGAAACTGTTCCCCATTTCCCTAATTCTTGCTGTCTCTCTGCACGGTTTCCTGCATATGTGTAAACCGTACCATAAACACAAGACGCTAATAGTAGAGGGGTACTAGATGAAACATCTTTGAAAATCACAAAACTCCCAAATGACAATTCTCCCCTGGGAGACAGGTAAATCAGTAAGGAAATTCACAGAAATATGGGCTCAGGGTTTTTTAGGCAGAGGGAAAGTTTGGAGGAGTCTCTCTGGTACCCTTTGGCACCCTTACTTCTGGCACATACTTCACAAGCTGCTACAAACTCCTGAACTTCATGTGGCCACTAGTATGACCATTCAATTAAAAATTGAGTACCAGCAACTCCACATGGAAACACAGAAAAATTTACCTCTTCAAGCCCTTGGAGGCAGGGGTTAAGGGGTGCAAACAATTTACCCACAGGAGAGGTGGTGAGATCATGATTAACCCCTTAAGGACGCAGCCTGTTTGCAGGTTAAGGCTCGCTACTTTTTTAAAAAATTTGACCAGTGTCTCTTCCTGTGGTAATAACTTTTCAACGCTTTAAGATATCTCTGTGATTTTGAGATTGTTTTCTCGTGAGACATTGTAGTTTATGTTAGTAGTGTCATTTCGGTGATCCGTTCCTTTTTTGGGGGGTAAAAATTCAAAAATTTAGGAAAAATTTGAAAAAATGACTATTTTCAAAGTTTCAAATGTTATACTTTTTAGACAAAAAGTGATACCACAAATTTTTTTTGATAGAAACCTTTTGCCATTGGTCTTCTTTTTATATCCATTATTTGTTTTAAGTTTCCATTTTTTTTTTGGATGTGAGAAGGTTTAAAGTTTTAGTAGCAACTTCTCAGATTTTCTTGAAATTTGAAAAATGCTAACTTTTTGGTGATCAATTCAGTTTGGAAATGCTCTATAAAGGCTTATGTACTATATACCCCCAAGTAACACTAACATTTTATGAACCTAACATCACAACCTATTCAAATCAGCATTTAAAAAGTCTGTTAACCCTTTAATTATTTTTCCGGAAGCATATGAAAATTGAGTGGAAATTTTGAAATTTCAATTTTTGATTTCAATCTTTCCAATTTAGCCCTAAAATGGATACATTCAGAAGGAATTTGAGGTAAATATATATTCCTAATTTCTTGCCCTGCTTCTTCCGAGTACGGCAATACCAGACATGTGGATGTCAGCTACTGTTTCCCCGCACAGTGATGTCCAGAACAGAGTTAGCGATACTGGGAATTTGGAAGGCCAATTTGGCTGCAAATATTTTGTGGTGCCACAGTGTAATTGAAGAGCCCCTGAAGTAAAAGTACAATAGAAAACCCCCCAAAATGTCACTATTTCGGAAACTAGACCCCTCAAAGAATTTATCGGTGGTTGTGGTGAGCATTTTTAACCCCCACAAATAACTCTGGTCAAGAAAAATTGAATCAAGTAAATGGTGCAGAGTAAAAAATTGCTTTTTATAAACTCAAAAGATTGAATGTCATTATTAGAGGTGGAATAGTGCCTCATATACTGTGCCCAACCCATGCACTTTAGACAAAACACCCCCAAAAATCCTTCTGCGGGTTGTCCCCGATATCAAGCAATACCACACATGTGCCAATAATTTACACAGATCAGCTGGCACAACAGAAAGGGATGAGAAGGGAAGGAGTGAAATTTAGATTTCCAGCTCTGTTTTCACACGTTGGATTTGGGTGCCATGTCATGTTGCAGGGCCCGGTGAGGTTCCAGTGCAATAAAACTCGCCCACAATATGACACCTTTACGACGGAAACTAGACCCCTCAAAGAATTTATCGGTGGTTGTGGTGAGCATTTTAACCCCTGACACGCTGGTCAAAATTGAATGCAGAGTAAATGGTGCAGAGTAAAAATTGCGTTTTTATCTCAAAAATGTCATTTTAGTGCCTCATATACTGTGCCCAACCCATGCCACTTTAGACAAACACCCCAAAAATCATTCTGCGGGTTGTCCCGAGTACAGCAATACCACACATGTGCCAATAATTTACAGACTGGGCACACAGAAGGGATGAGAACGGAAGGAGTGAAATTTTGATTTTCCAGCTCCGTTTTCACAATCACACAGGGAACACACAGGACACAGGAAAAAACAGATAGGGATAGGGATTTGTAGGGAACAATAGGGATCAGATAAGGATCAGAACACTATTTATAGTGTAAAAGTGTATTTTGGTGCACACAGTAACGCTCTTTCCTCTTTCCAGCGATACCAAACCAAAATGGTGCCGCTGGAGGAAGAGGAAAGAGCTAACCACGTTTTTTAGCCTAAAATCCCTGTAATTGGCCAGTCAGGTTTGACTGGCCAATCATGGCGATCGGCGGGCGGGACCGATTTGATTGGTCGGGTGACGGAGACAGGAACTCCTCCTGCCTCTGTCACCCAAATCTCGTCCTGATGTCACCACGTCTCGCGACGTGGTGACAATTCTAAAATAGTATGTGCTCGCGCAGTAGCTGTACTGCGCTGAGCGCTAATCGTCGGAAGCTGCGCAATACTGCTGCGGCGCGGAGCGCTAAGGGGTTAATAAGGGATATCACAATACTTTCAGATAAGATTCTATCTGGGGCAACCCCCGGGTTGTTGTCTTTACCAAAACAGCATGAAAGGGCTTTTGCCTTAATATTCTTAGTGTCAGGGCGATAAGTGACAACAATATTAAAATGAGTAAACAAGAGGGCCCAGTGAGCCTGATAGGGAGAAAGTCGCTTAGTTTTATCCAAATACAGCAGGCTTTTATGGACTGTAATTACATGACTCTCCGTTGTCCACATCATAATTGCGTTTGGCTGAAAAAAACTTCCTTGAGAAGAAAGCCACAGAAGAAATCTCCAAACTCCTGGAACGCCTGGTCTATTCTCAACTAACCCGCTATCTCTCAGCTAACTCCCTCCTTGACCCCCTACAATCTGGTTTTTGTACTATCCACTCCACTTAAACTGCTCTTTCTAAAGTCCCCAATGATCTCCTCACTGCTAAATCCAAAAGTGACTATTTGCTCCTCATTTTTCTGGATCTCTAGGCAGCGTTCAATACTGTGGACCACCAGCTTCTCCTCAGGATGCTTAGTTCTATTGGCCTACAGGACACTGCACTCTCTTGGTTTTATTCCTATCTATCTGACCGCACGTTCAGTGTCTCCTTTTCTGGATCTTTCCCTTCTCACCTTCCTCTCAGTTTCGGGGTTCTTCAGGGCTCAGTCCTAGGTCCTCTTCTCTTTTCCCTCTATACTGCCTCATCGGACAAACTATCAGCAGATTTGGTTTCCAGTATCAACTCTATGCTGATAATACCTAGCTGTATACTTCTGCACGTAACATCACCCCTGCCTTAATCCAGAACACTAGTGATTGTCTCTCTGCTGTCTCTAACATCTCTTCTTCAAACTTAATCTAAGACTGAACTTCTTATCTTTCCATCATCTACTAACCGAAGCAACCATGACTTCTCCATCTTGGTCTGTGGGATCACTATAGCACCGGGGCAGCAGGCAAATAGTTTTGGGGACATGCTGCACTTCTACCTCTCCTTTGCACTTTATATTCAATCTCTTGCTCACTATTGCCGCATGCATCTCAGAAACATCTTCAGAATCCGATAATTTTTGACAATTGAGACCTCTAAAATACTAATTGTTGCTCTGATTCACTCTCGAATACACTACTGTAACTCCCTACTAATTGGTCTTCCACAAACGAAACTCTTTCCACTACAATCTATTCTTAATGCAGCAGCCAGGCTCGCCTTTCAGACCAAACACTAAACGGATGTCTCCAGTCTGTGCAAATTACTGCACTGGCTGCCTGTCTCTTTCCGAATTTAAAATAATAACCTTCATCCACAAAGCTCTACATAATGCTGGACCTCCCTATCTCTCTTCTTTCAAATCAGTCTATTGCCCAACCCGTGCTCTTTGTTCTGACAGTAATGTTAGATTAATCTCTTCCTTAATTCAATCCTTAATGCACGTCTCCAGGATTTCTCCCGAGCTGCACCAATTCTCTGGAATGCCCTTCCCTGGACTATCAGACTAAAACCCAACCTCCAAAGTTTCAACCGTGCTCTTAAAACCCATCTATTTAGGCAGGCCTATCACACCCAATAACCGCATGAAATGTCAACTCTCTCTTTACTAATACATCCGATGTTGTTTTTTCGTTGGTTATCCGGCAAACACCAGATATAAACCAAGCTCCAGGCTTCTCTGCAGTCATTTCACATTGGACTTTGTATATAAAATGGTGGTTGATGGCTGGTTCAAACAGCAGAATTTTTATTTATTAAATTATTTTATACTGTTCACTTATAAAGAATGGCTATACCTTCATACCTCTTGTGTCACCCAATTCATCCTCATAGAATGTAAGCTCTTGCGAGCAGGTCCCTCACTCCTATTATTTCATATAACTCATTGTACTCTTTAATGTACTATTATATTTGTATATGTCCCCTATGATTTGTAAAGCGCTACGGAATTTGATGGTGCTATATAAAGATTATTGTTATTATAAAATTTAAAGGGGCCTGAATACTTTCTGCACCCACTGTAAATTTTTACCAATACAAAAAGTTCACTCTGTTTATAAAGAATTTATAAAATATATGTGTTCCACCTTTTGAATTGAATTACTAAAAAAAAAATGTAATTGCTGATATTCTAATGCAGTGATGGCCACCCTTTTAGAGATCGAGTGCCCAAACTACAACCAAAAGCCACATATTTTTCACAAAGTGCCAAAATGCCCATTTAAAATGGCTTATTGCTCTCTGCTCTGTCACAGGTTTCAAATGTATTGGTGTCCTGAGGATACCAAAACAGTAGAAAGAAGGAGATATTTGGATTATCATTGTACCTACCCTTTAAGGTCTACTTAACAGCATGAATCAAAAGCCCAGAGAAGGGGCTACAATGATAATCTGTTCACACCTCCTTGCTCCTCGCTTTAGTCACTTTAAAATACAGCTGACTATGGCACGTCCTGGGCTACCTGTGACTGCAGGAGGAAGTCTTGAGTCCTGAATGGCTGGGTAATGGCCTAGGTGCCCACAGAGAGGGCTCCGAGTGCCATCTCTGGCACCTGTGCCATAGGTTCGCCACCACTGTTCTAATGTATTGAGAAGCACTTGTACATTTGGGTATATTCTACCTGACCTGGATCTGAGGTGCCTTTCATTTATTTTATTTTCTAACCCCAATTTGCATCCAAATTTGTACTGTGTTGCTATCTAGTTGTTTCTTAAGTTTGCTCTCTGACTGCAATATTTAACATGATTTTGTCTGCAGGTGAGTGTCTGTAGCATTTGCACGTAAAGTTAAGTGTGTCTGGAATACTGATGAGCAGGGAGACACAACAGTCAATATTAGATATTTTAGAGTGAAAATAAGGGTTTTTAGTGTTTATACATATCGTACTTGAGTATAAGCCGACCCTAATGTACAGTCATGGCCAAAAGTTTTGAGAATGATACAAATACAGGCAGTCCCCGGGTTACATACAAGATAGGGTCCGGAGGTTTGTTCTTAAGTTGAATTTGTATGTAAGTCGAAACTGTATATTTTATAATTGAAGTTCTAGACAATTTTTTTTCTTTTGTCCCAGTGACAATTGGAGTTTCAAAATTTTTGCTGTAATTGGACCAAGGATTATCAATAAAGCTTCATTACAGACACCTTACAGCTGATCATTGCAGTCTGGGACTATAGTAAAGCATCCAGAGAGCTTCACCAGAGGTCACAGTGGGCAGAGGGGTCCGTCTGTAACTATGGGTTGTCTGTAAGTCGGGTGTCCTTATGTAGGGGACCGCCTGTATTATATTTTCACATGATCTGTTGCCCCCTGGTTTTTATGTGTGTTTGTCAGATGTTTTATCACATACAGAAATACAAGTGCAATCATATTATGAGTAACAAAAACTTTTATTGACAGAATGAGTTAATGCAGCAAGTTAATATTTGCAGTGTTGACGCTTCTTCTTCAGGACCTCTGCAATTCTCCCTGGCAGCTCTCAATCAACTTCTGGACCAAATCCTGACAGATAGCAGTCCATTCTTACACAATCAATGCTTGCATTTTGTCACAATTTGTTGGTTTTTGTTTTTCCATCCGTCTCTTGATGATTGACCACAAGTTCTCAACGGGATTAAGATCTGGGGAGTTTCCAGGCCATGGACCCAAAATCTCTATGTTTCGTTCCCGGAGCTATTTAGTTATCACCTTTGCTTTATTGCAAGGTGCTCCATCATGCTGGAAAAGGCATTGTTGATCACCAAACTGCTCTTGGACGGTTGGGAGAAGTTGTTCTTGGAGGACATTCTGGTACCATTCTTCATTCACGGATGTGTTTTTAAGCAAGACTGTGAGGGAGCCGATTCCCTTGGCTGTGAAGCAACCCCACACAAGAATGGTTGCAGGATGCTTTGCAGTTGGCATAAGACAAGACTGTTGGTGTCGCTCACCTTGTCTTCTCCGAACAAGCTGTTTTCCATATGTTCCAAACAATCGGAAAGGGGATTCATCAGAGCAAATGACTTTACCCCAGTCCTCAGCAGTCCACTCCCTGTACCTTTTGCAGAATATCCGTTTGTCCCTGATGTTTTTTCTGGAGAGAAGTGGCTTCTTTGCTGCCTTCCTTGACACCAGGCCTTGCTCCAAGGGTCTCCACTCACACCTGCCTGCTGCCATTCCTGAGCAAGCTCTGCACTGCTGGTAGCCCGATCCCCAAGCTGAAACACTTTTAAGAGATGGTCCTGGTGCTTGCTTCTTGGGCGCCCTGGAGCCTTTTTGGCAACAATGGAACCACTCTCCTTGAATTCCTTGATGATACGATAGACTGTTGACTGAGGTGCAATCTTTCTAGCTGCGATACTCTTCCCTGTTAGGCCAGTTTTATGCAGTGCAATGATGACTGCACATGTTTCTTTAGAGATAACCATGGTTAACAGAAGAAAACAATGATGGCAAGCACCAATCTCCTTTTGAAGTGTCCAGTGGTGTGATTCTTACATAATCATGACAGATTGATCTCCAGCCCTGTCCTCATCAACACCCACACCTGTGTTAATGGAGCAATCACTAAAACCATGTTAGCTGCTCCTTTTAAGGCAGGCCTGCAATGAAGTTGAAATGTGTTTTTGGGGGAAAAGTTCATTTTCTAGGCAAATATTGACTTAGCAATTAATTGCTGTTAAGCTGATCACTCTTTATAACATTCTGGAGTATATGCAAATTGCCATTATAAAACCTGATGCAGTAGACTTTGTAAAAATTAACATTTGTATCATTCTCAAAGCTTTTGGCCATGACTGTAAACCAAAGCACCTAATTTTACAAAATAAAGCTGGGATAACATATTGACTCGAGTATAAGCCTAGGACGGGAAATGCTTGGTTGCAGCCTTATGACACTAATAAAATGCCCATCAGATTCCCCTCACAAATAAAATGGCCAGCAGTCTCCCACACTAATAAAATGCCCAGTAGCCTCCCCTCACAAATGAAATGTCTAGCAGCCTCCTCTCACTAAATGAACAACAGCTTCCTTTCACTAATGAATTCTCCTGCAGCCTCCCCCAACTCATTAAATGCCCTGCAGCAGCCACCCAGTGCCATTATGCTAATGACCCTGAGGGGCTAACACTAGCCTCTCTGTGATCTGGCTTTGCATTATCACCCCCTCCCCCCATGCTGAGGAAGCGCTGGGGAGGGTGACATAATGCAAAGCCAGAACACAGAGAGACTAGTGTTAGCCTCTTTAGGCTCATTAGCATAATGTTAAAGGTTGGTTTTAGAAGGAGGGAGGCCATAGATAACAAATATATTACCACAGTCACATAGCCTGGATCTATGAGTAAGTGTCCCTGGTTTATCCATACTTGATTTTGATGGTAGATTTTCTTTAAATGACATGCTTACCCTACATTCTACAGTTTACATTCTGGATACTTGTTCAGTTACTGTATGATTTGTATACAGATTCATTTATGCAGTTTCTCTACAGAGTATTGGTTGCCTAATTGTGCTATTTTACACATTGGCCAATGTAATGCATCTCACCCCCAATACACATTTTCCATTGTCTTTTATGTGTATTTCTTTTAGTGGGTTGTTTTTAATGATTTTGTCTTTGTGATGTGTATTTATATAGACAACAAAGATTTGAAATGAAATGATGTAATTATGAAATTATTTTAGCTAGATTTGATGTCTCGATTCCTTTGACGAGGTGTTGTTTAAGTTATATAAGCTTTCTTCTGGGTCCACTGTCATAGAAGATTGTGCATATATATTTGAGACCAATCTGTATAGTTGTTAGGTTATCCCATCCCAGATCATGCCTGGTGATAAAATACACCTTTCTCCACAGGAAGGTAACTAAGCATTAAAAGTGCATGTCACTAGTTTTCTGCAAGGTTCTATGTAGTGTGTACGGACTCCTGTTTTCCTGATCCTGCTTTGTTATCTCTCGCTGACCTGTAACCTTGAACTATGCTTCTGAATGTCACCTGGCCTGACTCTGGCCTGTCTACAACTATCATTTACTTCCAATGCATCCTAAAAGGGTTTTCCCATGAAAGAAAGTTCTCAAATTTAGTCACATAGTGATGTTTACACAATAAAGATCATTTTTAACCTCCTTACTTACAATTTCACTCAGTTTTAAGGCTCTTTTAGCTTCAATCACTCAGTGATGGTCAGTGTAAAATTCCTGAATGTGGGCGGGAACCCTCTAAGCAGACAATTCATGATTCATCTGTGCTGACAATGTGCTTAGATTATCATTGTTCAAGGTTTATATACACTTTTACCTAGCTTCTGAACATTCTACTATCATATTACACATAGAGAAAGAGAGATCAGAGATGAGAAATTATGTGATCCATGATATGGCTATAAAACACAATGACACTCTCAGCTCTCCCCCCTCTCCTAATCAATAAACACACTTCTAAGTCACCAATAACACACACAGAGTCAGCTCTGCTATATGAATCCGATAAAGACCTTATATGTCTGTAGCTTGTAGAGTAAGTCTCTGCACCCTGCAGCTTGCCGGCAGGAAGTGTCTGAGCTCTTCTTGTAATGCAGGCGAGAGAGGGGCAGGAGGCAGAAAACACTGCAGCATGGAAAAGCAATTCATGAGAAGAATCAGACCATAGTCAGAAGATTTATGGTTGTATCCAGGGACAACCATAATTGTAAACACAGGTTGGAAATGTATCTGTGAAATGCTGTAGTTTTGTTAATAACAGTGGATTAGAGAATGTGTTATTTTGTTATGAGTATATTTAAGAATCTTGTCTTCATGGGAATACCCTTTGACAACCGGTCAGCATTACCAAGGCTACTCGGAGACGTGGCAGCCATGTGATCGTGTCTCATGTAAAGTCCAGATCCCTGAGGGATTATGGGATCTAGACTTTGGGGATTAAAGGTTAAAAACAACAGGGTTATATGGTTGAAGCCTTTGGGATTAGCCCAAGGCAAACCAATTTTGTGACACAGTGGGTGCACATGCCAATGTCTACTATAGACATCTTCCAAGGTTTGTTTTTTATCTGTGTGGTCATTTATCTGGACTACATCACGATTTACTACCATGTTCTGTCACCTCCCCATAGACACACATGGCATCTCCTTAAATTAAAAATTGACACAAAATTTAAAAAGCGTTAGAAAAATTCTCCTTGAATTTTCTTGGGTAAATCACCTCTGAGCAAGGCCTTCAGATCGCCCTGGCAAGCTCTCTGCCATGCTCAGATTTTGTCCACACTGGGTGTAAAAGCTCCACAGATTGCTCCTTTGTTGTTGTTGTCTTTGTGAAAATAGCTGCCAGTGAGTATCAGTCCTGCAGCTTGAGGCCATTAACTTGATGTTTTATTAGTAGCAATATCTTCTTGAGTTAGACATCCATCCTATTGTGATCATCACTGTTTAAAAGAATCAGTTTTATCTGTTGTCTGAGCAATATCTCAACCCACACCAAGCCAGGTGGTCTCTTTACTTTTCCCTACTGCACAGACCTTTAGACAAGAATTTAAAGGTGGATATTATTTCAAGGCAGTCATAAGAGTCTTAACTCATTGTATCATCTGTAAGTCTGCTTTTTAGGTGATGGACACAGCTCCCGGTCACAGTGGCACTCAATGCAAAACCCTCTAGGGTCACATATGCGACACATATTCTTTATTTCCCCATTTAAAATGAGCATCCATGACTAAAGACATATTTATGTCCGAAACATGTTGGAACGGTGTATCATTTTCAATGGGGAAATAAATTTGAATTTTAAAAGTATATGTGGCCCTGTCTAGCTGGATTGTGGAAAAGTTGTGTGTTAATCTCAGGTGGGGCGAGGACCCTCATGGGAGAGTTGGATATCATTTTTTTAATGAGCCTAATGATCCACATCACTAAAAAAAGTTTACCAGTCATCCTCTGACATATTCCAATAACAAGGTCAGTTATTTTATTTTAGTAATACTCTATTAAGATAAAATTGGGTATGGTTACACAGTAACGCTACCTCCTAGCGCCCTGCCTCTGTTAGCTATTTACTAACACTTCCGAGCGTGCATCCTACACCACAAGGCGATGAACTTTCCAGGAACTTCTTTCTTCTAATCCGTTTGTGCTTTAGAGTGTAGTAGCGGCACATGAACAGCGGGTGGCGCAAACCCTGCATCCAATCTCACACCTCGCCCCCTAGTGGTCTCTTCCTATGACAACCTTTTCGATCCTCCCCCATTCACTTCGTTCCAGTCTACAACCCAGACTAGCCAATGAGGAAAGGCATCTTTTGGTCACATGACGGCGTGCCAACCAACCAGCAGTGAGAGGCCGAGCAGGCACCACGGCCGCCATTAAAGAAAGGAATCTGTAAATTCAAATGGGAAAGCAGCCCCTACATTGATCCGATTATTCCTTATCACTTCTTAGCGCTTACAATTTACCAGAGAGGAGGCGGCGGGGAGAGGAGATATCGAGGAGCAGCAGTGGGAACTACTTGTGTGTGCGCAGAAGGACAGACCCGGGGAGGAGGAGGAGAGGAAAATGGCGAACCTGTGAGAAAAGAAGCCGGATAACACTCGGGGACTGTTCGCGGGCGGCTCTTAGCGCACTCAGCCTTTTCCTTTGTGTAGTGCGCTCTGCAGGCGGAGGCCTAGAGTGCTCCGGTGACCGGGCGGTTCCCGCCATGCTCTGCGCCCCGAGCAGGGGGACCAGCGGCGGGGGAGGGAGGACTGAGACACCGCCCGGATCCCGGCTCCTGTGAGCGGACATCTATAGAGCTGTGTGAGGCCGGGGTGATGGAGTGCTAGTGCTGCGGGAGAGCCCCTGTGTGTGAGCCGCTCCTCTCTCTTTCTTGTTCGGGTGGGATAATGGCGTGCGATCCCTGGCTGTGACGATGAGTTCATGTTTTGTGCCGAACGGGGCCAGTCTGGAGGATTGCCACTCCAACCTCTTCTGTCTGGTGAGTGTATGGCCCTATCCCCATGGAGGTGCCTGTGTGTCTCCCCTGTATAGCGCGCTAGCTGGACATATAAGGCGCACTCTCCCATAAATATTCCCTGGCCATGTGTTCCCTGTCATGCAGAGCCCGAAAGTTTGCATTGGCCTAGTGCTGCTGCCAATATGAAGGCAGTGGCTGCTCCTCAGCCCCTTCCTATTCTCCTCTCTGTGGGAGTGGAGCCTGGGAGGAGGCAGGAAGCAGCCATTTTCCTGCCTGTGCTGCTGGGCCTGGCCAGAACTTTGATGGCCAGTGTTTTCCTCTCCTCCCTGTGCATATAAGCATGTAGTTTGTAGAGTAATGGGCTGGCTATCAGGACATGTCGCCTTTATCTGCAGGGCTGGTACCTGACCTTGTAGCGTTGTCTCTCCAGGCTAATCTTATCATGGCTTGGCCTTTTGCAGATATTTTCCTGCCTGCAGTCTATGCTACTCTTGTAGTAGTTCCTGTACCTCAAAGTGTACATTCAGCTCAGGAGAAAACTTGTACCCAGCTTTCCTAGTTTCCTAATTGCAGGCATAATACATTCACGGCTCCCCCCTTGTTCCTAGTAGAATTGTTCTTTCTGGTGGTCGCACAGCTTTCCCTGTATATAGACTTGGTAATTCGGGGGCTTGTTTATGTAATTTTAGCATTAATGGATTAGCAACCAATAGTTTGCAATGGCAGACTAAAACAAAAAAGTTTTTTTTTCTGACCGAAGCCAAAAATGTCATAAATGGCATCCCACTTTTGACTGTTGGTCCATCATCTGCCAATGCACATTATTAGTTACGTATGGTTGGTAGAAATGCTGAGGATTGTCTGTTAGAGCTGCAGCTTGTCGCCACAGCCCATTCATTGCTGATTAAACCTTCCCCCGTCTTGTGGTGATACCACTTTGCATGAGAAATGTTGTGGTGCAGACTGATAAATAATAGTGGTCACATGGGCCTATAGGTCGGCCGGGTTTTGAATAATGAGATGATCACTTTTACACCCCCCCCCCCCCCCCCCTCTTTGTGTTCCTCCAAGGGAAGTTGAAATGAGGTTGGGATTCCAGCTGTTAGTAAGTGATCACAATGTAAAACCTTGAGTTGTTTGTATTGTTGTGTTTGGAGTAATTCTAGTCCAGGAATGTGCTTCTCCCAGCAAGGCGGCTCCCCCCCCCCCCCTGCATTGCTACTCTTGGCCAATACGAGTGTTTACCTTAGAGGGCAGTCTACTACTGTGGATGGGTTGTGTTCATACTGGTTTAACATATTTGTCAGTGTAGCTCTTAGTTTTTGTCACCTGCATTAGGGCATCAGATTGCTGTGCCAGCAGCAATCCCCTGAAGTGGCTGCCACCTCAATGTTGTATATTTGCCACAGCAGTGTATAGTACAGGCTGTGCTTGTTATTGAATGGGACCAAACTGCAGAAGGACCCCATCAATGACGGATAGGGCGTAGTTTGCAAAGGAGTGATTGCAGATCTCCCTAGATGTTACTGTCATTTCAGGCACCTGAGTTGTACCAGGATTTAGACCCTCTTCCAATGTAATATTGGTGACCTAGTCTAAGCATGTCATTAATATAAACAAAAATTGGAAAACCACTTTAAAGTTGCTGTCTGCAGTATTGTATTAAGTACACACTAGTACAAATCCTAACTATCTCTCTTCTTTCCAGGCCGACCTTACAGGCATCAAATGGAAGCAGTATGTATGGCAAGGTCCTACCTCTGCTCCAATCCTCTTCCCAGTTACAGAAGAGGATCCCATCCTGAGCAGCTTCAGCCGTTGTCTCAAGGCTGATGTTTTAAGTGTATGGCGTCGAGACCAGCGTCCTGGTAGAAGAGAGTTGTGGATATTTTGGTGGGGAGATGATCCAAATTTTTCTGACCTTATTCACCACGACTTGACAGGTAATATCTGATTTATAGGTGCATACATAACCGATGGATTCCATATTCGTATAGCTGCGCTTCCCTCTGCAAGACATCTTAAGCCGGCTGCATATGTTTCACACAAACCAGTTACTTAGTCATAGTGGAAATTTTGACACTGCAGCAGAACGTTTCATTGCAATCCATGTTTCCCATCAACCCTCAGTGTTTAGTGTTATGTGGACTGGTTGGAAGAATTGCAACGTTCATTTGAACTTGGCTCAATATTATTGGGGGAAATGCATCACCAGTAATATTAGGATTGGCTGCTAAGTTTTGCAGACTAAAATTGATATTGTTGTCCATTAGGCAGTACTTGGACTAAACAAAGCTATTGTACTTGTATACATTTATTCCAGAGATATTAGTGGTGAGCAGATCCTGTCTCAAATGCAGGCATGTTTTCTGACATTTAGAATTGGACAGGAGTCATCCATGTCATAATATTTTTTAATGTAACCACTCTTACAGTCATTACATAGGGTACTCCCAGAAATGAGACATCTGAAACACCAACTTATTATCAAACTGCACTACACAAAATTGTTTTGTACATAGTGCTCAGACATACTTTTGTTATATGTATGTATGCCTGAGCACTATGTACAGAATAATGTCATATACATATATTACTGGACGATACAATGCAACAATGTTGCATTACGAATACTCGATTGCTTTCTTGCCTAAAGTTACTGGTACCATAAATGACATACAAGGCTTTTACAGCACAATACAGGTTTAACGTGCATTACATACACATCAAGTATTTTCTGGTTACTTGGTAGACATGTTTATAAGTGAAGTTTACTTACCATAAGACACAGGCTACAAACACAATTACAGACTGGTTAACTGGGAGGGTTGGGGGGGCCGGAGGGAATCCAAAGCTGTCGCGTTCCCGCTTTGGTTGGTAGTATAGGAGGTGGGTGGAGCCTCTGTTTGTGTTTAGTCAAAGGCCGGTGCTGTTACGTGTTGCATGTCCATGTTGCTGCCACCGGGGGTGGTGTAGATGCGGGGTGCTCTACAGTAAAGCTGTTGTTCACATCAGTGTGTGATGGCTTTCAGACCGTTGTCAAACTAATGCAATTGTACAGATACTTTACGGCCAAAAAGATGTAGTATTTCCATTATATTTTTTTTCTCTTC
Source organism: Engystomops pustulosus (assembly GCA_019512145.1). Taxonomy (NCBI): domain Eukaryota; kingdom Metazoa; phylum Chordata; class Amphibia; order Anura; family Leptodactylidae; genus Engystomops; species Engystomops pustulosus. The sequence continues at coordinate 125,561,375 of CM033642.1, read as the reverse complement.
GCTTTTGGAGTACATCAATCCAGTATAGCAGCTTTATAACCTGTTAAAATTGTTAATGGTGCTATACAGAGGGCGACGACAGCAGTGTAAACATACATGGGCTATGTAGAGTGAACTCCATGCTGTAAAAGGTTTTTTTAGGGATAAAATCTCACCTCCAGTAAGACAAATGCCTGCAGAGAGCTGGGACAGCTGCTACACTGCACAGAAGCTACCAGCTTCTGACTTCACTTGTAGTTTCAAACAGCTGAGCGCTGGGTATATCCCATTGTGATAAGGCTCCTGACAGAGTAGGGACAGTCTTTTTAGATAATCACTTGGAGCAGAGTATACGAGGGAGGAGGAGTTACTGAAAACTGAAGCATTATGGGACTTGTAGATGGTGGCCATCTTGTAGATAACTCCACCTACTTTAGAAAACCCATAACATTTTGTGAATCATGAAAGCAAACTATTTAAGTTCTGTTCTGTGATTAATGCCATTGTTTTGAATTTATTTATGTTTTTTTGAATCGGACAATTTATATTCTCGAAATACTCCTTTTAATAGATATTGGCTATGAGAAATACATTTATATAATTGCACTTCAGTCTTTAGCACTAGATCATTGGCATATATTTATAATGGAGGATACTATGTGTTGGATGGATCTGTAATAACACTGGCTCCATTAACTTACTATTACCTTTGTTTGTCCATTTGAATGGCAGTAATAGGGCTGAATGTTGCACGTTTGAAGCCCTGAATGAGGATTCCTACAGCAGTGTCTATAATGCCCTCCATGTTGACTCATGAGCTTTGCTTGTGCTTTTCTCTGTGAGTGGTAATGTCATCTGTATGCAAGCTATTTTTGTCTTCAGTAAACAGCAGCCTTTTGTGGCAGGGGATCTCAGAACTGCTGCTACTTGGTCTAAACTGATATCTTCACATGTAGTATACCGTTGTTGCTCCCAGTAAAAAATGATGTAGTCTTCTTCATTTGACACCTGTTCTATCCACAGAATGTTTAAAACCTAGCTAAACCTTGGTCATAATTGAGGCAGAGATGGGTGTTTTTATTTCCTTTTTTTTTTTTTTTTTTTAATCTTTCTACTAAAAATTTAGGATGCCCTGACTCATGGTGTGTGTGGCTTAAGCAAACAGTCAGATTTGAGGGAGGGTTTTTTTTATACCTGCTGTTTTTCCACATTCAGGTTTTTTAGGTGGAGAAATGAAATTAATTAGGCCGGGACAAAAAAGAAGTACCGTATATCCGTTCTAATAATAATTCCTTTATTCGTATAGCGCACACAGATTACACTGTGGTACACAGAGCTTGCCAAATTGGTCCCTGTCACCAATCGGGCTCATAACCATTTGTTTTTATGCATTGTGTAGCAAACCTACCTTGAGAAGGCTATAGCTATACTCCTGCAGAAACATATCTTGCTTAATCCCTGAACCAAGTGGATTTGCGCAAAAAACAATTATAAAATTATGATAATGATGCTCTTACTCTAATTATACACTCCTCCAGCTTGCACAAGGCTGCCTCATTCCGCTAACCCATAAACCTTCCAATAGCCTATGACACTATCCATCTTTACCAGTCTCCTTGAGATCATTATGCTGAAATGTCATTTAGTTACTTGGGAAAGATGGGTGCCCTAGCCAGGTGCAGGCTGACTGCCGTACATTACTTCCACATACACTGAGCTGCTTGCACTGTCCAGGCAGGACTAATCAAACTTAGCTGGATGATTCGTACACAGCAGTTGGTGGATGATGCAACGATTGATTACTTCTGCTTGCAAGGGTTAACAAAGTGAATACAGTGTTCTAGGCTTATGCTGGGTAAGACAAGGCGGAAAGAGGACTTAATTGGGGTAATAGGAGAGCGCCCAGGGCCCTGTGTGATGGCAAAGGCTTGCCAGAGCTTCATTATAATAATTTTGTAATTATTTTTTCAGCAAAATCGCTCTGCTCGGGTTAAGCAACACGTGTTTCTACATGAGTGTAGATACCGCATTCTCAAGATATGTTTGGTTAACAATGCATAAAAGCAAATGATCCTTTAAGGCTCATTATACACAGCGGTTTTGATGTGTCCACCCTGCATCACACTTGCAGTGTGTGCTGGCTGGAACGTCCATCACAAACGCAGAGCAACCTGAAGTGAACAGTTCCCTAAGGGCTGTGTTCTAGCTGGAAACGTGTGTGGCCTATTCATGGCTTGGCTGATCAGAACTGTCACCCTAAAAAATCACTGTAGGAGCTGCTTACTAAATTAAGCAGCTCCCTTGCGCTGTCCCAATATTAGCGTTGTTAAACGGCTAGCTTTATTGGAACCTTCCAATAAAGCTAGCGAACACTGCACAGCCATACCCTCAGAACGCTTGACCGAGCTTACAGCGGTCCAGCGCATTCATGAGTGGGTGGTACTAGGAAGAAGCAGAGGAGTGGGGAGCGCTTCAAACCACCCACTAATGAATACTGTTCATGACCGTTCTGCTCCATTCATCTCTATGGAGCTGACAGGGCGCTCAGTAATTTCCGCCGGCTCCATTCGGTCATGCACGGCCGTCTGCTCCCTTACTCTCAAGTTGGGCCCTATCCTGTGGCTTGGGTTTAACTTGAATTAGTGGGAAAATCCCTTTAAGTTTAGTTTAACCACATTGATGCAGCAAACGCACAAACCATGTGTACCAGCCTAGGCACAAAACTTCTAAAATATAAAACCCTGAATCTGTTTACTTGGGTGTACTGTCCTGTAAAACAGTGCAATGTTTGTATCCTTTGGTAAGAGTCCAGGAAACCTGTGTGATTTACACCAGCTCCAGCCATGGTTATAGCTTTTGCTACTTTCTCTAACAAGTTCGGTCAACAGATACATTGGGGGACATTTATTATGGCGTTTCCGGTTTTGTGGCGCTCTTACCGAATCTTTACCTTTATCTAACTATTACAATCTTTTGTATAATTTGATAATTGATCAGATCAGAGAGATAATAATTTGTATTCATATGGCAACAACATATTCCCCAAAATTTTACAAATCAAAGAGCACCCAAACAGATGAAATCAATGACAATATTCCCCAAAATTTTACAAATCAAAGAGCACCCAAACAGATGAAATCGATGACAATTGATTGACAATGACACAAAAACAGAGTGTTATCACCCGTGATTGTTCGGTGAACAGATACATTGGGGGACATTTATTATGGCGTTTCCGGTTTTGTGGCACTCTTACCGAATGTTCTGCTCTCCGACCTATTTATTAGCTGGCGGCGTCAGAAAAAAAATGACTTTTTCCGCCTGCTCTGATTCATACCCAAAAAGGGGCGTGGCTTTGGGGGAGTGAAAACTCAAACACAATTGATATGTGTCGCAACCATTTTTGGGCACTGTAAACTTACGGAAAGTAGACTCAAATGGCCTCCACAGTCACCAGATCTCAATCCAATAGAGCATCTTTGGGATGTGGTGGAACGGGAGATTCGCATCATGGATGTGCAGCCGACAAATCTGTGGCAACTGTGTGATGCCATCATGTCACTATGGACCAAAATCTCTGAGGAGCTTCCAGCACCTTGTTGTATCTATGCCACGAAGAATTGAGGCAGTTCTGAAGGCAAAAGGGGGTCCAACCCGTTACTAGCATGGTGTACCTAATAAAGTGGCCGGTGAGTGTATATAGAGAAATATATATATATATCTCACAGGGCACAGCTCCTCTCACTCCATCACCAGCCGGTCCCTGAATGCCCTCCCCCATGGTCCTGCACACGTCTAAAGCCTTTGCATTTTTATTACCTGTACAGATCTTTTTTTTTTCTACAAACTATAAAATTTTACACACTTTGCATTTACAGGAAAAGATGTTAAAACCATATTTTACTATATGCAGGAAAATGACACCGGGCTGCTTTACTCCTCCCCAGGAGCGGGAGAGGGGGTAACGCTGCGCCTGCCCAGACACCTCATTACACTCATGGATGACGCTTCCTATGGCCAGGAGGGGACGCTGGCGGGGATTCTGTGAATTTTACAAAAAACCTAAGTCCTGAACACACACACGGCTGCCATCCCTGATGAGCACGGATACTTTTATGGTTCCTGTTGGTTGGCAAATATTAGACTAGAAACTAGAAAGTGGCGATAAAGAGGCCAAAACTCGTGTGCCAATGATATATTTATAGAGGCTCCTCAGTGTAACTGCAATCCCATCTGCCATCAGCAGGGGCACTCTAACCCCTCTGTGACTACACCCCCATACACAGCGAGCTGCCATGTCCTGTGTCCTGACACCTTTCTATCATAGCCAGCAGTGGTCAGGGGTCAGCATGGGCGCTCTGACCCCTCTGTGACTACACCCCCATACACAGCGAGCTGCCATGTCCTGTGTGTCCTGACACCTTTCTTTTTTTTTTAAACTGTTTTATTGTAAAAAAAGTAAATATACAATAAACATCAAGCACCGCATGCAAGTGGGATACCATATGCAGTACGAAAACTGGTAAGTAATCATTACAGTAGTTAACAGCGTATCATATTCACGTGAGTTCTGGTGGTGCTCAGCTTAAATTACATAATAACGTATTACATATAAAAATACAACTTAGTGCTACAACTTCATCTATCATCTGCTTGGTTTATATGTTAGTTAAGGCGACATATGGGGACTTTGCTACATGAGATACATCACCATCACATGGGGGGGGGGGAAAGGGGGGAGGAAAGGAGGGAGGTTATGGGGAGGTTAGCCAGCCATGATATACCTCAATAAGTTTTTCGGCTAAACATTCAATATTACAATAGCAAGTTATATTGGTTGTCTATGCAATTCTGTTCGCATCTCATCGGTAGTGAACGAAGTATGTGTGGAGTCACACCATGTTTTCCACACCTTGTTAAATTTCTCAGGGCACCTCCTGCGCTTATAAAGTACTTTTTCATACGGTATAATTTGGTTAACTAATCTTTTCCATTGTGATAGAGAGGGCTCAGAGTCACCCATCCAGCGCAGAGCGATAGCTTTCCTGGCTAGAAATAAGGATTCCCGCAGTAGGATCCTTTCGTGGTGAGACCAGTTCTCCTCATCTAGAACGCCAAACAGACAAATCAATGGTGTGGGTGAAAGAGGTTTTGTAAGGACGGTAGAGAGGAGACTGGTTACAGCGGACCAGAATGTTGTAATACATGAGCAGTCCCAATACATATGCCAGAAGTCAGCTGGACTATGTGTGCAACGGAGGCACTGGGGCGAAGATAATCTGCCCATTTTATGAAGTCGTAGCGGGGTAAGATAGCTCTGATGAATAATGTACAATTGTGTCATTTTGTTATTGACTGCTGGTGAGACATGAAGGTGTGACTCCAACACTTCCTCCGCCACTTCGTCATCCATTTCTGGAATAAGAGTCTTCCATTTCTGAATGGCCGGGATTTGCTGACTGGTGGCTAACCTGTTTATAAGATGTGAGTAGATGGTGGAAATTATACCTCCTGGCCCTTGCGATCTGACTACCCCTATAAGTGGATATGAGGATATCGTGAGGTTGGGGTCGGGGAATTGAGTTTGTAGCGCATGACGTAATTGTAAATACTTGTAAAAGTGGGTACGCTGTACCTGATACTGCTCTTTTATCTGATCGAAGGAGAGGAGAATGTTATCCTTATATAACTCTGCTAGCGTGTGTATTCCAAGGGATTCCCACCATTCCCTATCCTGCAAATCCGTCAGGTGGGACAGCTCCCCGTTGCGCCATAGTGGAGTCTCTGACGGAATGCCGGTAAAAGGGCAGATACCTACAGCCTCTCTCCACACTGTCTTGGCTACCCTGAGAATAGGTAATGTGCCTTTGGCCCCTTTGTGATCCCTTAGAACTGACCATAAGCTCGCGACTCCTACATATTCCGCTAGCCTTTTTTCTGGGTATTGAGGTGGTTCATGTGTGCTCCAAGCGCCTAAGAACTTCAATTGCCCAGCTAGATAATAAAGGAAGATGTTAGGTAGGGCCATACCCGCCTGGGACTTGGGTCTCTGCAATTTAGCAAGCTGTAATTTTGATCTGGAGGAACCCCAAATAAATGTAATTATCATGGAGTCGAGGGAGCGGAAAAAATGTTTGGGGATCGGGTAGTAAACATGTTGAAGCACATACAAACATTTTGGCAGAACTACCATTTTAACTAGGTTGATCCTGCCTGCCACTGACAGAGGGAGGGAGGCCCATGTTTTGAATTTGTCTCTGAAGTATCCCAATAGAGGGAAAACATTTAGATCCAGAGCAGTTTTAGGTTGTCTCGTTAAGACGACCCCTAGGTATTTAAATTTATCAATGACCACTAAGTCAGACACTGTTTCAGGGGGGTTATTGGCTCTGGTTGGAGATAGATACATAAGACACGATTTTCCCCAATTTATACTTAGTCCGGAGTAAAAACTAAAATCATTTATTAGGTCAACTGCCCTGGGTAGGGAAGCGTCTGGTTGTGACATGAAGAGTAGAAGGTCATCCGCGTAAAGGCTGAGGCGGTCCTGTCCAGTCCCGCGGGGAATTCCCTGATATATTGTGTCATTACGGATTCTGATCGCCAATGGCTCAATTGCCAAGGCAAATAAAAGGGGAGACAGGGGACACCCTTGACGAGTGCCCCTTGCAAGTGGGAATGGGTCAGAGAGTAGTCCATTTACAGAAACAGAAGCTTGTGGATTCTTATAAAGAATTGAGACCCACTTGCAGAAGTTGGGGCCAAAATGAAACCTACGTAACACAGCCTGCAAGTACTGCCACTCAACAGAATCGAAGGCCTTGGCCGCATCTAATGAAGCCAAGGCCCAGTCCTCTTTCCTCTCTACCCCTACTTGCATAATAATTTGTGACCTTCTCAGATTTTCAGAAGTAGACCTCCCAGGCATAAAGCCTGATTGGTCTTCATGGACCAGAGATGTGATGACTTTATTAAGTCTACACGCCAATATTTTGGTTAAGATTTTGTAGTCATAATTCAACAGAGAAATGGGCCTATAAGATCCACATTCCTTTGGATTTTTGTCAGGCTTAAGAATTACCACTATATTGGCCATGTAGAGCGATTCTGGTAAGTACCCTCTATCGAATGATGTATGAAACATTTGTAACATAAGGGGCATAAGGGAATCTTGATATTTAAGCCACATTTCCAGGGGAAGACCATCGGGTCCCGAGGCCTTACCCTTTGCCATCGATTTTAAAGCCTCTTGAAGTTCTTCAAGTGTCAATGGGGCGTCTAACATGTCCCGTTGAGGCTGGCTAAGTGTGGGACATTCCATTTCTTCAAGATAATCATTAGTGGCAGCAACAGTGGATTCTGTTTGCGAGGAGTACAAATCCCTATAAAACTCAGAAAAGGCTGTTACAATATCATCATTAGACGTGATGGCATTTCCCTCTTTAGATGTTAACTGCAGAACCGTGGGAGACGCAGTGTTTTGGTGTATCAGTTGTGCTAATAAACTACTAGACTGGTTACCCAGCTCAAAATATTTCTGGTGTGCAAAAAAAGTGCGTCTTTTTTCTTTTTCATAAAGACAATGCAAGTACTTCCTACCTGCAGATAACCATTTATCTTTATTCATATCAGAGGGATCTGCAATATAGGCCGTCTCTAATTGGGTACATGTGGTGGCTAGCTCGGCTTCTTCTCTACGGGCCTCTTTCTTAACAAATGATATTGCTGACTGCAGACAACCTCGTATGTATGTTTTAAGGGCGTCCCACATGGGAAATTGAGGGTCTATCATATCATTATGGGCCAGGTAGTTAGCTATTTGATCCGGCGTACGATCAGTGGCAGGCAGGAGGGAGAACCAGAAGGGGTGAATTTTCCGAGGGTTAGTCAATGTATGAATCTCTGGAAATCTAAGATTCACTAAAATAGGGGTGTGATCAGAGACACCTCTTGGCAAGTGGACGATGTTATATGTCAGCGCTACCGTACTTGCATTACCACACACATAGTCTATTCTAGATAGAGTATTGCGTCCTGGGGTATGACAGGTATATTCCCGCGCATTAGGGTGACGAAGCCTCCATATGTCTGTCCAACCTAGTTCTAGTAATAGACGAGCTAAAGGAGTCTGTATGTCAGTGGGTTCCGTAACTGGATCTTGCCTATATTTGTCCAGAGCAGCATCGTGTAGGGCATTAAAGTCTCCCATACATAGAAGAGTGGCCTGTGGAAATTGCGCTGCAAATGAAGCAGCCTCATGCAAAACATTCAGTGATGAGGTAGGGGGGTTATAAACGCCCAAGATGACAAATGGGCGACAATTCACCCACGCCTGAGCAAAAACATACCTCCCTTCCGGGTCCTTCCTGACTGTACCCGGTTCCCATCTCACTGAACGGTGTACGAGAAGGGAGACTCCTCTAGAATGGGACGTGTGCGTGGAGTGTTGAGACCATTGAGCCCAGGGCCTATGTATGAATCTGGTGGTTGTTTGGGTCAAATGTGTCTCCTGGAGACATATTATAGAGGGTGAGTGTTGCAGAAGACTCGTCATTACCATGTTTCGTTTACGGGCTTCCCCTAGACCCCTGACATTCCAAGAAATTAATGTGAGCGACATACTTTCTTAATATATCCCAGCTGCGAAGTCTACTTAGATGTCATATGCTGTTACCTTAACTATATAATGGAAAGCAAATATATCGTAGCAGGTCCCTATAAGAGAGACTAAACTCAACAATAAACACTATTAATATAACCAACTCTTTACAGAGTAAACCACGCAGTAACTGGAGTCACCCAGTCGCTGCCAATTAACTTGTACGGGGAAGTCTGCGCTCTAGGTGGCAGAGCTCTTTCCTCACATTGTGGCAATAATTCTAGAGTAGACCGCCAAATAGTATATATCTCTCCTTCTGGAAGGAGGGCACAGGCTTCATTAAACGTTATACAACTTTTGCGCAACATTAAAATTATATATAATTTCCCCCATATAGGGGTACAATACTGTGTCAGACACTTTTATATATGAATCAAAGTACATATATACTTAACTACCAGTATAACATCAAGGGGTGTAGATACCCAGATCAAGGGTGGTTAGTGCTGTTCCGGGCCTCTGGGTCTGTGCGGCCTCCTCCGAGTATTCAGCCAGTCATCTACCTCAGATGCAGAGGCAAAGAATTGGACACGGTCTTCATAGACGACTCTTAACCTGGCTGGGAAGGCCATGGAATAGGGGATCTGTAGCTCACGGAGTCTCTTCTTGACCCCTGTGAAAGAGGCTCTTGACTTTTGAAGGGCTGCGGAGAAGTCCGGAAACAAGGATACTGTATTGCTCTGGTAAGTGATGGATCCCATGCGTCTTGCTGCACTCAAAATGGCGTCTCGGTCTTTGCTGCATAGTATGCGCACCAACATGGGGCGCGGGGGTGCTCCCGGGGGTGGTGGCTTGGCTGGAACTCGGTGGGCTCTTTCCACAGAATAAATGGTAGAAACGGAGAGATCTGGTAGCATTTCTTTAAACCATCTTTCCATAAAAAGTATAGGATCTGCACCTTCGGCCCTCTCTGGAAGTCCAAGGACTCTGATGTTATTACGTCGTAAACGATTTTCCAAATCGTCAGATTTCTGTGCCCACATTTCAGCAGCTTTCTCAAGGGCCGCAATCTGGGCTGATACAGGAGCATTATCGTCTTCTATGTGGGAGATTCTCTCCTCTGTGTCTTTGACACGCTCTCTCAGTTTCTGCATATCTTGCCTTAAGAGCCCGACATCCACTCTTATCTCATCTATTTTGTTGGTAAGTGAGACTGTGGAATGTTGGATCGCTGTCAGAAGCTGTGTGGAAACCTCTTTGAGTGTTAGCTCCGGCTCACCTTCCACTGCCGAGGAGTCATCAGATTCTGAGGCCGCAGGCGTAGCAAGTGCAGTCGTGGAGGCCGCGGCGCCATCTTGGGCTTTCGGTCTGGCGAATTCCTTGAGCTTCTCTGCAGCCGCAGAGGTGCGGGATTTGCTCATGGCGCTCCGTCCTCGGTAAGAGGATCGTTTAACCCGTGTCCAGGGTATATTGGCGGTCTCTTTACAGCAGGATTTTGGTAGCGAGTTAGGCTCTGGAGCGGAGCTCTGCTCAAGTGCGTCCGCTCATGCCGGAAGTTAGGTCACGCCCCTCCACCAGGGGTAACTCTTATACTATCCCTAACCACAGCCCAGTCACCAGCAGAAAGCCCAGGACACCAGGAGTAACTGTTATACTATCTCTAACCTCTGCCCAGCCACCAGCAGAAAGCCTGGGACACCAGGAGTAACTCTTATACTATCTGTAACCAAATCTGAGGCACCAGCAGAAAGCCAGGAACACCAGGGGTAACTCTTATACTATCCCTAACCACAGCCCAGCCACCAGCTGAAAGCCCAGGACACCAGGAGTAACAGTTATACTATCTGTAACCAAATCTGAGGCACCAGCAGAAAGCCAGGAACACCAGGGGTAACTCTTATACTATCCCTAACCACAGTCCAGTCACCAGCAGACGCCCGAGATACCAGGGGTAACTCTTATACTTTCCCTAACCACAGTCCAGTCACCAGCAGAAAGCCCGGGACACCAGGGGTAACTCTTATACTATCCCTATCCACAGTCCAGTCACCAGCAGAAAGCCCAGGAACACCAGCTCCAGCCATGGTTATAGCTTTTGCTACTTTCTCTAACAATTTCCGTTTCTGTTTTTGGCAGGAAATGGACTGTAAATCATGGACTGACAAACTTGGGTCTCTGTGCGCATTTACATGGTTACTTGTCCTCAATTTCACCCAGTATTGGTCTGGGTGCTTATGTTAGCACTAAGATTCATCAAAGGACCCAGAAAAGTGTTTGCTGTTTCTTTTTTATCTTAAAATCTCTTGCCTGTGTAAGGTGGATGTGAGTGCAAAGTGGAAGATGGAGCATATACTACTACTGGTCTTGAGAAATTGTAGTCATGCACAGATTTCTTGTAGGAAAATGGATTGCTTTATGAACAGTTTAAGGAGAGGATGACCTTTTGGGTCCTTTTAAAGGAAACCTACCATTTCAAAATGGTCATTCTGACCTAAACACCCCTTTACCTTGCTGGAGGTTGTCTTGATAAGAGACACAAATCCGCAGTTTCGCCCAAAAATCTATTTTTACGCTAGGCAAATGACCCTATTTGGCGCTCCTGGCCCCCTGATACAGGGCGCTTGGTCATGATCATTACAATGCACGTACCTTTCGTGCTTAAAACTTCTCCCGCCACCCTCCCTCGCTCCCAAGAGCCAGTGATGTCACTGAGCTCTCAGAAAGCACTTGATCTTCATTTTACACAGACGCACTACTAAGTGGATGGCCTTGTGTAATAAAGATTCAGTGCGCATGTGCCAGTGCTTTCAAAGAGCTCGGTAACGTCACTGGCTTTTGGGAGGGTGGGGAGAGAAGTTTCAAGCACGCAAGGCGCGTGCATTGTTATGATCGTGACCAAGCGCCTTGTATCAGGGGGCCAGGAGCGCCAAATGGGGTCATTTGCTTAGTGTAAAAATAGATTTTAGGGCGAAACAGCGATTTATGTGTTTTTTCAAGACCACCTCCAGCATCGGATTACCTACCCCAAGGCAAAGGGGTGTTTAGGTCAAAATGGCCATTTTGAAATGGTAGGTTTTCTTTAACGCTGCAAACATCATGGCTGTAATAGGTAAGTTCGGAGAATGTTTGCTCGATGCCTTTCTTTTTTTGTGTTGCGATCAGACGACCCCTCTCATCTTGGTCCTACTGATGCAAATGGAATAGTTGCCATTTAATCCGGGACACTTTTGCTAGCATGGAAAGCCATGTGGTTAATTCTGTTCTGCCGTTTTGTTTTCTTGATCTGATTCACATCCTGTGGACATGCATTCTAAGAGCAGATACTTAGGAACCCCTCCTTCTGTGCCTTCACAGAATGGATGTACAGGCAGTCCCCTACTTAAGAACACCCGACTTACAGACGACCCGTAGTTACAAACGGCCAGAGGTCGCACTAACATTTTTCCAGAAGGGTAATAATACTCCTCACCATTTTTGAGTAGTAAATCTCAGCCGAGGAGGAGTATGAAATTTTCAGTAATACAAATATATAACTCCTAGTAGTATATAGTGTTAATAGACTTTTGTTCCATATAACTATGTTTTTACCCTGTACCATCTTATTCTATTTGTATACCGTCTATGATTTGTAAAGCGCTACGGAATATTATGGCGCTATATAAATAAAGATTATTATTATTATAGATGTCTATTTATAGAAGAAAATTTGTTACAGCCCCTGTTTTTGTAGCTTCTTGGGACAATTATAGTACTATTTGGGGCCGACCCCAGACCCCCAACCACCCACAGAGTTGCCCAAGGCTGACGCTGCGCCCCAGACCCCACCCACAGAGAGGGCCAGAGCTGACGCTGGCCCAAGAACCCTCCACCCATAAAGTGGGCCAGAGCTGACGCTGGCCCAAGAACCCTCCACCCATAAAGCGGGCCAGGGCTGACGCTGGCCCCAGACCCCCAGCCTCTCACACTGTATACAGGGGCTGCTCTGGCTACAAGATTGGTCTGTCACATAGACAGCCCAATCTTGTTCATAGCTCTGTGTGCACGGTCGCACACGGCCATGGGGGTGATGGGCGGAGCTACTCACTGCTTCAGCCCGCGGCTGATGTAGAACGTCATGTGACCTGTGCTCCGGTCACATGACTTTCCATCGGAGCCGCAAGATAGCTCGTCAGGAGAGGAGGGACGACACTATATTGTGGGTGTTGCCGAGTGTTGTGGGCGTGAGCTGCGATCCTGGGCAGCAAGCGCCGGCAGCCAAGCACCCAGCCTGCAGATAACCACCAAGCGTATTTATACGCTTGGCGGTTTTTTGGTGGGGTAAATCGGCCTCTACAAGCGTCATAGACTCTTGTAGAGGCGTTATCGCGATCTCTGCAAACGGCCCTCTTGATGTTGGTTATTTACTGTTCTTTAGCCTTGGGCTACTATGAAGGGTTATAACTGTTATCAAAGGTGTCTGTAATTAAGCTTTATTGTTAATCCTGGTTTTTATGACGATCCAACATTTTAAAAATCCAATTGGAACAGAGACCAAAAAAATTTTGACTGGGCTTACAATTTATATACAGTTGTGACTAGGGACTGCCTGTTAAAACAGAGATTTCATAAACTGCTGCTGTAGTTTAGGTTTAATGTGTATTACTAAGTGTCAGTGCTTTACTGCAGTCACAAAAATGCAGAAGATCACTTCATGATAGATAAAGACTCGGCTTTGGGGAAAGTGACACCACATTCAGCCAGTAGGTAGAGTTCAAAACCAAAACATTCAGCTATTCCATAAGAGTAAAGAACTCTTATGGAATAGCTGAATGTTTGGAGTTTTTTTGTTTGTGTTGTGTGTTTTGAGTCAAAAAAAGCATTTCTCTAATCAGACTGAGCTGCCTGTAATGTGATCTGTCTTTAATTTCTATAGCTTCTGTATTTGGGAACACCTAGCAGCTATTTCTGCAAGAAGCATATGCTTGCTAATAACTGGTGCCATACTGGGAGAAGCTAGTACTGGAAGTTATTATTTTGTGCTACTTTTCCATGTTGGTTTGATGGTGGTTAATGCAACACGATTAAGTCTTCTCTAATGTTTTTCTTGTGGGCAAAGTAACAAACCAGTGATTATATTTTAAATCCTATCAGAAATGATGAAGATTGATTTGGAAGTGATAGCCATTTTATTATATTGCCTTTTTTTCTCTGCATGTTAATAAATATTTTAGTAACCTAACTCCCTACAGATCTGGATAAACTTGGTTCAGCTCAATAAGGAGATATTAAGTGAAATATTATCCACATCTGTTAAAGAGAACCGGTCAGTGCACTAAACCACCCACTCGTCTTAAAGACCAGTGTCTCAATCCCTTTAGCAATCCTTATGTGTCTGCAGTTAAAATTGTTTTATTCTTTCCTTATTCCGGTGCTCCCTTCGCACTATTTTGATGAAATCAGCATTCAATACCTCGACTTCAGTGCACACGCGCTCTGCTTACAGCGCTTGCGCAGTGAAGCCAGGGTGTAGAATTCCAGATTCATTGAAGTACAAGAGATGGGTCCAATGCATCTCTTATCGGGGCCCATCTTTAAGTAAGTACAGGCAGTCCCCGGGTTACATACAAGATGGGGTCTTTAGGTTTGTTCTTAAGTTGAGTTTGTATGTAAGTTGGAACTGTATATTTTATCATTGTAACCCCAGCCAGAACTTTTTTGGTATCTGTGACAATTGGATTTTAAAAATGTTGGGTTGTCATAAGAACCAGGATTAACACTAAAGCTTCATTACAGCACCATTGATAACTGCTATAGCTGTTTATTGTAGCCTAGGGCTAAAGTACAATAAATTACCAATATCCAGTGATCCGTTTGTAACTAGGGGTCGTATATAAGCCGAGTGTTCTTAAGTAGGGGACCGCCTGTATAAAGGGTTTTTTTTTTGTTTAGAGAGTCCCTCTGTGGGCATAATAGTAAAGGTGAATTTGCACTAGGTCCGTAAGGATCCCGTTTAGGTCCCAAATCGCCCTGACTGGTCACACGTTAACAAAAAAAGTCTGATTGCTGGAAAATCCTGCATACAGTTATCTCTTGGCCAGATCTTAAAATGATTACAGTTCTGGGCACAAGAGGGCGCTTAGTAAAGGCTCTTTTAGGACATGTAATTCTTGGTTAGAGATGCTTGACTGCTAGACATCCCTCTTCAATATACACAGATATTTTGCCCAGTTGAGAATGAACGCCTGATAGGAGAGAGGATGGTTTTTCTAACATGTAGGCTTGACTGACCTAACTGCTTGGTGTTGGATGCAATGGTTATGTGAGGGCACACATGCCAGACAGACTATTATTAGATAGGATCATTTAATCTGCCAACAAGCACTAGCAGCGCTCGGTTTTACAGATGCAGGTGGCCTTTTCATTTTACCTCTCTCTCTCTCTGCCTCTTGACCATTTTCTGGTTCAAAGCAAAAAAATGTTATAGTACACATTACTTGTCCTGCCATTGACAACCGCTGCTCATTTATCTGCAATGCTGTCTAGAATAAGAAGGCTGAATTGCTATGGACTTAAACTCTTTAGCATTTAGAAACAATTTTGGGCTCTGTTTAGGTACGGATGATTTACTCAAGTATTGTGGACTTGTGGTGACTGCTTTTATCTCGCCTTTGCTGTGGACCAGTATGTTTGTTAGGAGGGACAAACAGATGTATTGCATTTTTATCAAAGACGGTCAATAAAAGTATGCACGCATGCATTTGAATATTTGTATTTTTTTTACAAGTTTTGCTTGAAACAATAGATTTTGCCTATGCCAAATGTCATCTCACTGGGAAAATTGTGCCATGTGAACAGCTTGATGTGTGTGTTTTATGTTTTTTTTTCCCCTTTATTAGTGGAGGAAGATGGCAGTTGGGATAATGGGCTCTCCTACGATTGTCGTACCCTGCTTTTCAAGGCTATCCACAACCTGCTGGAACGATGTTTAATGAACCGAAATTTTGTGCGCATAGGGAAATGGTTTGTTAAGCCATATGAAAAAGATGAGAAGCCAGTCAATAAAAGGTGAGTTTAGAGCTTTCTTGAAAACTTTACCTCGTTGTTAACATTCAGCAGTAGGGTTGTGGCTATGTGACTTGGCGATTATCCTGCCATTCATGGTGAATTCACAGCAATACTCGAACATTTGGAGCAATTGTATGCACGTGACCTGTACACAATTTGGATTGCTTTACTTTAGTGAGTCCTGTAGTAGTGGACCCACTCCTCTAACACATAATCGTTGTATAGGCAGAGTAACTTATATGCGTTTCAAATTAAAATCCTATAATTTAATTTTATACCGAGGCTCACTATGACCTTTGTAAAATAATGCTGTGCATCAGTTCATGCCTGAAGGACAGCTCAAGTAGAGAGATATTTGGATAATTGTTTGGGCTGAAATCCATTATCACATGTTCCTTTTACAATATTAGGTTTCACTCCAGATGTCATAAGGGAACTAGTAATATTTATCTCCAGTATGAAGATCAGATCAGTGATGGATAGACATCTTGCACCCCAACCTATTGAATGTTTGCTTAGCTTTTGCAAAGGATTGATGGTCTCAATGATTACCAAGCAAGTGACCTCACAGGTCGGGAAAGAAGACCATTGTTCCATTTTAATATTTGCTATCCAATCCCACCTCTAATCATTGACCACTCTGCATTGGCAATCTCATTGTTAAAGAGGTTATGATTATTTAAGTCAACTTTAGCATACACCAAGAGTTTTGGCTCTAATGGAGTGAAATTTTTGCAAAAAGTCAACTGTAGGCATAGTGAAATGTGGCTTCAAGAATTTTGATATGTTATTGATGGTTTACATTTTAAATGGGTTAATCAGTATTTCAGTTTTTTTAACATGGAATGCTTATCATGATGAATAGTAGTCTAGATTTGTACCGTGTTAGCCATGGAGAGCAAGAGTGAAGAAATCGGGCAATACCTTTTAGGAGGCTGAGTATATATGATGGTGAGCTTTCGAGAATATTAGTTCTTCGTCAGACATGATATTATGCATGAAACTGAAAATTCACAGCATTTTATACACACTAGGCAGTGATCATCAAAGGATATTAAAAAAAAACTTTAAAGCTACAAATTGATTAATACAGGGACATCTTATTTACGACAGGACGGCAATAAACACACCAAAAACCTGTGAGGCATGACAAGAGAGCTCTGTCTCTTATCTGCTTGTGGCCTCCAGGTCAGAGGGAGGAGGTCATGAAGCTGGCATGAATGTTAAGACCACTTTGTAAGGTGTTGAATCTCCTCATTAATTTATACTCCCATTCTTTCCTTTCCCTCTGTGTCTTAAAATGTCCCATTTAAAATATTAATCTGCAAATATTCCATAGTATGGTCCTTTCTGGAGAAATGTGCAGCCACTGGGAGATCTTTCCTTTCATTTTTAATATCGGATCTGTGCAAGTTCATAGTGATGAATAATCTTGTATATGGAGTTCAGTTATATGGTGACAGCATGGGGATACATTAGGGCACATTTACTAAGGGTCCGCAGCTGCGAATCCGTCGGGTTTTTCCCAAATATTTCCGCTTTGCACTGTATTTCACGGGATTGTGGCGCACGCGATCGATTTTTGGCGCAATCGCGCCGACTTTCGTGCGACAGAAATCGGGGGGCGTGGCCACTGGACAACCCGAAGGATTCGGAAAAACCGCGGAATTTAAAAAGCCATTTGTGTCGCAAGATCAAGCACTCACATACACCAGAAAAAAGCAGGTGAACTTCGGCGGACCTCGGCGCAGCAGCGAAACCTGGTGAATATCGGCGCACGGACCTTAGTGAATCCCGGCAGAACCCGAATCGGCGTCGGAGAACCCGCCGCTGGATCGCGACTGGACCGGGTAAGTAAATGTGCCCCATTGTGTTAGCAGTCCTAAAAGAATTGCCTATGTCATGAATCTTGTTAAAAAAAAAGACAAGTTTGTAAAAGGATGAAGCATGTTGTGCTTGGAGGATGTCATCTGAATCTGCAAAAAGTGTGTATAGTTCATCCCCACACTCTACTTATGTCAGATTTTCTCTGTTACATGAGTTATAATATTCCCTTTAAGGGGTTGTCTGCTTTCAGCAAATAGATGTGGTTTATGTATGGAAAAATTATCCAATTTTCCATTATACTTTCTATCAATTCCTCACTATTTTCTAGATCTGTTTGCTGTCCTTCTATAGAAAGCTTCTATGTTTACTTCTAGTGAATAGAAATCTGTCCATGATCATATGATGGACACTCTGGTGCACGAACCATTAGCATCACGGAGAGTAATCGGAGCCATGTGTTTTAACACCTGCATGTCCAAACCATGGACAGATTTTTATCCACTGGAATTAAATGTAGAAGCTTTCTATAAAAGCAACGCAAGAAGAGGTCTAGAAAACTGAGAGGAATAGATACAGAAAGTATATTGGAAAATTTTAAAGCTTTTCAATACACAAACCATATCAATTATTTGCTAATAGTAGACAACTCCTTTAATGGTTTCTTAAAGGAAATCAACCATGTTAAAAAAAAAAAAAAACACTACAGAGATTGTCTTCGCTAATCTTGACACGCCGTGATAAACTAAAAAAAGAGACTTCTAAAAGGGACAAGATGTCCGGTGCTCCGGGCTGCTAATTATTCACCTGTCACTAGCCTAGAAGAGGGAGTTGCTGTTACTTATAGAGGTGTGAGTTCACTCCTCCTATGTGATGGATGTCTCCCTCATCTATGTTAGATAATTAACAGCCCGGAGCTTCAGACTTCTTTTCCCTGCGCTCCAGCCTGCTTTTTAGAAGTCTCTGATCGGGATGATTAGGAGAGTAGGTAAGATCTGCAGTGTTTTGGTTTTTTTTTCTTTTAAAATTGTGCATTTAGGCATTTGTGTATCCTTTTATTTCAACTTGGGTATGCATTGGTTAACCATTCAGATACAGAATGTGACTGCAAAAAAATAAAAATACATGCACTACCTTGCTGTAACCTTTAGTCCTTTTTGTAACAAATACAAGATAACATGAGCAAAGTCCATGCTGTGGTAAGCATTGAAGCATCAGATTGGTATGGTTATTTGGCGGGGGGGGGAGGGGTATCCCCATCCCCATCCCTATCCCCATCCCCATCCCCATCCCTACCCCTAACGAGCTGCACACTGAAGATCTTGGGGTAGGAGGATCGAAAGAGGCTACTGGCTGGGACGTGGAGTAGCAGTGACGTGTAGCTTTAGCTCCAGCTACTCCACACACCAGTAGCCTCTTTCGCTAATTTGCATATTTAGTTTGTAAATATTTTATTGCCCTAAGAAGGGCTCCTTAATAGTTAGATCAGAGATGGTAGGTTTCTTTTAAATAAAGGTATTTATGGGTTATTTGGGCAACCCCTTTAGTAGGCAGCAGAGGCATAAAAATGTACCTTTGACTCATCGCTTCTGGTGCTTTAATTTTCTTGCCTCCTTAGCTGCTGATGGCAATAAGGCCAAGCCAGGTTCATGCTACCCTTTAACTGAATTGTATATTGTACAGTCTGATTTTTGGATGATGACTTTCCTACAAGTGACAAGCATAGTTCCTTGGAGGATAGCCTAGCACAGAAAGGCACATAGAGCTGTATGAAGAGCTGGTGAATGTGTTGGCGTCTAGCGCAATGTTTTATTCACTGGACAGTGTGGTGAATGTATTGGAGCTCCTATTTGTTTTTCTTGTCCTTGGTAGCGTTCCAGCTTTGACTGGCAACCGTCTTGTTTTCTTTTTTAGAAGCTGTAATAAGTAATGTTTTACATGATAGTGTAGTTGTACGCTGTCGCAATGAACAGATTTTAAGTGATGTTTTCTAGATGTTTATTGCTGCATTATGCAGTTTTTTTTGTGTGTGGTTTTCGGACATTCATGGACCATTTTAATGCTATTGATTCCCTGGTGAACTGGAGGTAAATGGCAATTTTTAATGACACACGTTCATGTAGAATTGCTGTATTTACAGGTGCTTCTCCATGGAATGCTACTGGATTGGTATTATAGTGTCATGTGTCAACGCGTGATGTGTCATCATAGGGAGAAGTGGGTACTTTCTGCAGTGGAAAACCAACCTGTGTTTGCTATAGGCACTTTGCAAGCATGTGAAAATGCTTTTATATTCACACTGGTGGAAATTTTACCAGCCAAAGCGCATTTAACCCTCAAAATTTTGCCATATTTATGTTCATCCCATCCTCATGGCCACATTGCCATATAGCCCGCCTCCTTCTGTCCCTTTAGCCGCAACAGGTGCTGCCTTCTCGTCGGCCACCAGATCTCCTCCCTCCCCCAATCCGCTGTCACGTGAACATGCATCAGCTATCACATACGCGATCCTGATGGGGGGAACAGTGGATCATGAGCATTGCTCCTGTTTCTCTGTCTGGGTATACACAAGTCCGGAACGGAGATGATTGCATGTGCGAGAAGTCAGATGAGACTGGGGCAGGAAGGGAAGTTGAGGCAGTGCCTGCTGCATCTACAAGGACAGAAGGTGGTGGGGTTATGTTACTATGCACCCATTTTCTGGCTTGCAAGCAGCAGTGGCCCTTTAAAAAAAAAAAAAAAAGACATGAACAGCAAAAATTGCAACGGGCCATATAAGGTACATTTTGTTGTTTAAATGCGCCTCGGCCGGTAACGGTTCCATTTGGCTTAAGGGGGGTCGACGACTATATGTGGATTTTATACAAATGGAGGTACAACCCTTATCATAGTGTCAAATGCAATTCTGCTGTTGAAATAACTTTGATTATACCTTAATAAGGTCTTCTAAGTAACTAAGGGGCATATACCTACCTGTTGTAACTTGTGCCACTAGGCCGCAGCACTGACATGCGTGTCTATTCCAGATTACTATCTTTTATGTCTTTGGGCCACAGATGGCTGCTAGGATTACCTGCCTGTTAACCAAGATAACTTGGCCTAGAAGGAAGGACTTAAGCAGTGCCACTATGTGAGAAAAGAAAAATCCTTTGGATTTCTAGTTTCTGTAGTACATTTGAATAATAAAATTGTAATTTTAATTACAGTGAGCATTTGTCCTGCTCGTTCACCTTCTTTCTTCATGGGGACAGCAATGTTTGCACAAGTGTAGAAATTAACCAGCACCAACCAGTGTACCTTCTCAGCGAGGAGCACCTTAACTTAGCCCAGCAGTCAAGTAGCCCGTTTCAAGGTAAGAGTGCCATGCACAATATTGATATTCTGTGGATTTATTTTCTTCTTCTTCTTACAAACCATTCATTTTGGATGTGTACTTGCTGTTTCCATGGCTTGCAAGCAGAGGTCGCACTAACATTTTTCCAGAAGGGTAATAATACTCCTCTCACATTTTTTGAGGAGTATTTTTAACCCAGGAGGAGTACGAAATTTTCACAAATAAATGTATAACTCCCAGGCGTATATATAGTGTTAAGAGACTTCTATTAATACAAAGAAAAAGTTACAGCTCCTGTTTTCTGTGCTTAAAACGGTTTTCCCACAAATTCAAGTTAGGCCCTATCCACGGGATAGGGTCTAATTTGATTTCTCTGGAAACCCCTTTAGGGAGCATTCACACCTTTTTTTATGTGTTTTTGACATATCCAAAGGCTTCACATGTTGAAGCAACATTGCGTTTCAGCATATGCAATGGAAACGCAATGTTAGTTCAACATGTGATCAAGGCTGAAGCCTTTGGAATGCGTCAAAAAGGCAACGCATTGTGTGAATAGCAAGTATATATGTATTAAACGTGTGGTGCAAAACATTTTATGGTGTGTTCACACATGGCGTTTTCAAACACATAAGAACAGCTGAGAAGAGATTTGCCGAATTACATTGCTGTCAATTCACATGCATCATCGCAATTTTATTGTGAGCGTTTTGTAGCGAAATGTTGACAGCAATGTAATTAGGCAAATCTCTCCTCAGCTGTTGTGATGCGTTTGAAAACGTATGCAATAACCTCACCCTTAGGCTACATTCACACTACCATATGGGGGACGTATGTACGGCGTAAGCTTGTGGCTGTACATATGTCCCCAATGGATGGCAGTGGCCGCACGGATACTGCTCCGTACATGGGAAAATGACATGTCTTTCCCTGTGTTGCGGCTAGCACCCAATGCATTTCAATGCATTTCTCCATGGCACCGAATGCATGCCTGCACGGCTACGGCCTGGCGGGCATACGTTTGTGTGAATGCAGCCTTATTGTCTACAGAGCGGACTGTGGCTGACAGCAGCCCCAGAAATTTTATTTAATTCATTTTCTGCGGTTTCGGAACATAATTCTTTTTTTTGTTTTTTATTTTTTGTTTACAGAGGCACATTTAGGGAGGAACACATAATATGTGTTCCTTTCTTTACTCAAATATAGATCACAGATAACAATGATCTAATGGTAAGAGCCCATTGGATCACTGTCATCAGTGATCTGTATACAGAGACTTGCAGAGAGGATGCCTATAGCCGCTTCCCTGCAGCCTCTCACTGTATACAGGGGCTGCTGTGACAGGAGACTGAAAATAATCGGGCCCCTGTCACAGTACACGATCGGGCTGTCACATAGACAGCACGATCCTGTTACTGGCTGTGTGCACGATCGCACACAGATCAGGAGCACAGCCCCGGCAACAGATATGCCTCTCCGCCCCCACCCCTCGCTCGGCTCTTCCATCTCTCACCTATCTCTCGGCGCCCCGCGAGAGAGACTCGGACTGTAAGCATGAAGTCCGTCCCTGTCCTGCCTCCAGCCACTCAGCGCTGCGATCCTGCAGAGTCTTGCAGGAACGTAGCCAGCGCCGTCACCGCTTGGGGGAGTAAATCTGCCTCTAAACGCGTCTATGACATGTGTAGAGGCGTTATCACAACCCCTGCTTGCAAGCATCCCAATGTATTTCTATGGGCTCACACACAGCCCTTGCTAGTGCGCCCCCATGTGTGCCAACAACCAGGTCCTATGTTAAAGCTTGCGCCTCGGGTACTTTTCTCTCTGGTCTCTATCTCTACCTCACATGTGGATGTTTTGTTTTTTGTTAGCGGCCCCTGCATTTTTGGGAGTATTTACCCATAAAGGCAAGCTATCAAAAGTGAAACAACCTTTTTAACTGTAGATATTTGCCATGTTACTTCACATAGTCTATCAGATCTGTATTCACTTTTTTCTTTTCTCTAGTTATCTTGAGCCCGTTTGGTCTAAATGGAACCCTCACAGGACAGTCATTCAAGATGTCTGATTCTTCTACCAAGAAATTAATAGGGGAATGGAAACAGTTTTATCCCATTTCATCCAATATAAAAGATTGCCCAGAGGAGAAACAGGAGGAAATGGATTGGGAAGATGATTCACTAGCAGCCGTTGAAGTTCTAGTTGGTGAGGTTTTCTTTTTTTCCCCAGTTTTTAATTATCATGTTTTAAAGGGAACCTGTCATCAGAAATTATAGTGTTAATAGATGTATACTTATACAAGAAATCATTACAACACTGTTTTATGTGCTTGAATAGCAATTTGAGACGATTCTAGTAATTTTAAGGTTGCTGTCAGTCACGCTGTGTGTTTTTGGACAGTACAGGATCAGGTGCTTGTAACAGTCACATTGTGTCCAAATGGCTCTGTGGCATGTGCCCATGACACTGCGCATAGGCAGGGTTCCTTCCACATGCGGCTGTGTAAGGTCTTGTTACCAGAACGCTGCTGCGGTTGCATGACCTTACATCGGGCGTAAGGCTGCGGCCTCGAACGAATAGCCTGTGGCCCGACAGTAGCAGAGGGGTTTTTTTTTTTTAAAACTAAAACTGCCTGCGGGGAAGAAGGGTTTCTCTTCATGTATTATACTTGCTCTAACACATACCTATTGACTTGCGTTTAGAAACTCAAGTCACTTCAAGGGCTTGGTCTTATCACATATGTTTCAGTTGAAACTCATACGATTGGTAATAAGCATGTGTTTTGTATTGTTTACTTACAAAACATGGGGCGCTTATTACCATTTGCATGCGTTTCTGCGGAAAGACCTATGAATTGTGGCACACTTGGCTTTTCAACTTTAGGGTTTTAGGCCCTTTTTAAGCATTCCGTTAAAAACCCCATGCGTTTTAAAAACTTGTGCATGTTTTCCAATTATCTTAAGATTATTTGGAAAAATGGTCAAAAGCCAGGGAGAGCACCACGACGATGATGATGCCCTGCAGCCACGCAGGGAGCAGCGGCTTTTGCTCCTTCAGCACCCGCACGTTTGGAGCCGGATAACTCAACCTGCCCACACTACGGGGGATAATTGCCAAGCGTACCTATTTTGGGCAGTAATGGGTCCCATTAATGCGTCTGACGCTTGGTGAGGCGTTAATGCAACCTCACTTCCAGTATGTTGGAAAGCAGATTAACACCTTCCATATCAGGTTTCTTTCATGTCTAAGTGTGGTAGCATCATTTAGAAAATCATTTCGGTGTAAATTGGTTTTATAAAGTCAGAATGAAGGAGATCTGGTTAGTGATGTGTCTGGACCATCAATTACAGTAAAGGGGGCATTCTGAAATGAGGAAAGCTGTACATCGGTGTTAAACTCTCCGCCTCCTTGACTTGCCTCAAAGTTGATTTTCTGGACAATGCCACCGCGCTGGGTCATGAAATAGACATGATCTAGAAGGTGTTCAGCTGCTTGATGACATACTGGTAGTGGGTAATTAGGTTGATTTCTGCTGACAGGTTCCCTTTAAGTAATGTGCCATGATTACTATAAATAGTAATAGTGTGTAGCTCATACACAAGGTTGTTCTGTGTTTCCTTTGTTTTCTGTAGGCTAAACTATATGACCTTGCAGCTATCTGTTTCATGTTAATATTTTATTCTACAAACATACTGCGTCTACATTTAACATTTTGAGTGCCTTTTTACTTGATGAGAAAATATTCTGTTTAGCTATGTATATTCAATTGAGCAACCTTTTCCATCCTTTGTGTAGCTGTGATTCAGGGTTACTGCAGACTTGATTCCTATTTACTTCATCTGCACCCTGCTACACAATGGATGGAGCTGTCTGCTTCAGATAGTGTCCCTGCAGGAACTACTGGTCTCCTACGAAGGCATCGGTTGTCATACCACTACTAGTCTCATGATGGATGGGTTTTCCAACAATAATTATTAATCCTAGCTCGATTAACTATACTCTATTGAGTTTTATACCCAATCAAATGAATAATATCTAAGCTGCAGTAATCCGGTCGACCATTAGAAAAGAATGAAGTGTGTCTACTTGATTTCATTCTCTGTTTAACAGCAGATCTGACATAGATGATCTATCAATATTCTTAGCTTTCAAAACTTATTGTAAATCTTATATCAGTAACTTTCTGTAAGTTGAGTCAGATAATCTTACACAGGTGCAACTTTGTGGAAACTATTGTGTATATACACATGTTTGGGTAGTGTATACTTTAATTATGCAGATATGCTATACTAGTTAGACATGGTTAGATATATATATATTTTTTTTAACCCATGTTTTCTTCTGGTCTCTTTCCCAGCTGGTGTTCGTATGGTCTACCCAGCATGCTTTGTGCTTGTCCCTCAGTCAGACATCCCTACGGTCAGTTCTTCTGGTTCCACTCATTGCTCAAACACTTGTTTAGGTGTGCAAGTGCCTGCTTCTACCCGAGATCCAGCCATGTCTTCAGTAACCCTGACGCCACCAACCTCACCAGAAGAAGTTCAAACAGGTTAGGCCCATGTCTTGTATATCATAACTGTTTTCAAAGTTTATTTTGTTATTCATGTAGCCTTATGAGTTATTGCTTTATTTACCATTTAGTCACCATTTTTAGGTGTATTATAAAAAATAGCTAATTTTTTTTATGCTGTGCTATGCTTAACATATTGTTATTACTGGTTTGAGGTAAAGTATAAATATTGGTTATTTAGAACTTTGTTTTTATGGTTTAATATGCGCCTTTGAATAATATATTGCTGTTTCGTAAGAGACCATGTAAAATATAGATGTATTGTTTATTTCTTTTATTTTTTTTAATTCAGTTGATGTCCAGTCTGCACAAAAGTGGATGAAGTTTCCATCTGTGTCTGATTGTTTTAATTCGGACAGCACGAGTCATCATGGTGGCAAAATACCAAGGAAGTTGGCTAACCAAGTTGTTGACAGAGTTTGGCAAGAGTGCAACATGAACAGGTCCCAGAACAAGTAAGTCATTGTATAACTATTAGTGGTTTATTGATCCCCCATACATAATGCATGCATTAGCATATTCTAGTCTCACAGATTTGGCCATCTACACATTTCTTTTAGAATGTATTTGCAGAAAACCTATTGCCCTGAAATAAAAATGCATTGTAATGCATTGCACTGCAGGCAGTATGATCCAGAGTAGGGGTAGCTGTGCAATTGGTTCATTTATCATATTTTTCGGACTATACAAATCACTTGTTAGGCACTTTTTAGCAAGTTTTTTTCATGCTGTGTCTCATAGTCAGGAGGCTCCAGCATTGCCAGACCTTCCAGACTGCAGGCTGGGTCAAGCGCTAACAAAGTATTTTGCCTCAAAGAGAACAGTACAAGGACCTTGCCTGAGTCATGTGATAGCCACGACCCAGGTTGCAGGGTTCAGATTACATGTTTGGAGCTGCCTGTGTTGAGTAGCTGGGGAGGGCAGTGTTAGGGCTGTTTCAAAACACCACGTGTGCCATCACTCTAAATAATAGTAAAACCCCATAAATTGCGCCACTATAGAAACTACACACCTCTACAACTTTTATTAAGTTTTTCGCCATAGCATTGTCTTATTTTTGCTCAATTCTAATAAGCAAGACCAATATTGGAGAAAAATATATATATTTACTTTCACTGGGCAGTTTCAATATGGATTTAGACTTTTTGTACAGATTAAGGCTGGATTCACACTGCCGTTCCCCGCCATACAGTAGCAGGCGGCAGCGCGAGGAGAGGTGGTGAGCGCTGCTCACCCTCGTCCATCTCCATAGGGATATATGGCACAGTGCACTTTATGCCGTGAAAAGAAAGGACATGTGTGCCACAACATACCGCGCCCATTGCAGTCTATGGGGGTCCGTATATACCTCCCCCATGCGGCAGTGTGAGTGTAGCCTAATACGGACACAGCAATAGCAAATATTTACTTTTTTGTGTGTGTTTTATATACTTTTTTTGGACTTTGTATGTAACTGTGGTGATTAGGAGACATGTATTTTATTATTATAAAAGTAAGCTCACCAGGGGGGGTCTGATCCACGGGACACACATGCTCGACACCCAGGGTCTGGGGTTTAGTAATTTATGTGGTTGAGAACGAATGATGTAGCAGAACAAGCTATTTTTTGTTTTTTCAAATACCAGGTGTGTCTTATAGTGAAAAAAGTGCAAAGAAAACTTTTCCCGGAAAACTATGTAATACTCTTCTTATATCCTCTGCTTTAACCTTCTGTCTGCAGATTGGGTGTTGTATGCAGTCTTCACCTTCTGCTCTATAAGGTTCCGCTTACAGTTACAGCACTGTACAATCTGTTCATCTTCTCTATATTATGTTGCCTTCAGATTTATAATTATTCATATTGATCATCTTATGTCAGTCAACAATCACTCTAGTTTTATCTGATATACTAAATTTCTATAGAAGTTATAGTGTGTGTGTGTGTGTGTGTATTTATATATATAAATTGAGGTTTTATATTACAGGAGGAAGTATTCTGCTACTTCAAATGGAGTGTGTGAAGAGGAAACATCTGACAAAGCCACAACCTGGGATTTTGTAGAATCTACACAAAGAACAACTTGTGTCTGTTCTAGGTAAACACTGTTCACATCCCACAATTTTTGCAAAGAGCATGTGTATATTGTGACAGGAGCATCTTCATTATATTCACTTTTATATATTAAATATGTTATATTATGGTGACCTATTAAAGGGGGTTTTCTACAGTTTCTCAGTCAACCCTATGCTTTTAGGCTATTCTATGGGGATCCATAGTTTTAGTTTAAACTAAATGTAACCATTAAACAGAATGGTGCCTTACAATAGGTCATGGCAAAACACATACCCCTCGCAGGGGGATTTCAGAGTTTGGTATGATGCATAGCCAGAAACTGTATCATTTTATGGAGATCCATATTTTAATGATTGCTAATCCTGTGAATATTAAAAAAAAAAAAACCCTTATGGCCCAAATTTAACTTAAATTGGAATCAGATTAACTGATCTTGGAATGCATGTTAAACTTATTAAATTTCAGGCTATTGAATTGGGATGAGACACGGACAGCGTTTTAGGCAGTGAACTTGTCTGTATGCATTGTCCATTAAGATGAAACATTGGAATACTGTTTTATGTTGAAGAGTAACGAAATTTATTCAGTGTAACTTAACCTGATTGTGTCACAAGTCCAATTACACCTCATTTGCTTAGGTTTACTATGTTACTAATTATTTTAATTTAATTTTCTGTTTTCCCTTTTTGTGATTTTAGGCACAAAAATCTAAAGCAGAGAAATTCATGTCAGCCAGGTCAGGTGACACCTGTGGGGCCCCAGCAGCAAGCGGCTCAGAAGCACAAGACAAACGAGAAGCAGGAAAAAAGTGACAAACCACAGAAGCGTCCACTCACTCCTTTTCATCATCGGATTTCTCTTTGTGAGGATGTGAACATGGAAACAGATACAACAAACCAGAGACTTGGAATTCGCTCCCAAGACGGTCGAGGGCGTTTCTCAAATATCCGACCAAGTGATGTAGCAAAAACACCGCAATTGCATGGCAATGAGCTGAGCAGTTCACCACCACCACCTCCATTGAGTCCTCATCCATGTGAGGTTTTAGATGATGGCGGAGAAAGCATAAAAAATCCATCCACACCTCAAAGTCAGCATTTCTATCAGATGCCTACACCAGAACCTTTAATTCCAGCTAAAGCAATAGATGAAAGAATAGATGGCTTGTCTCAAACCTATGCTCCCCCTTTCACCGAAGTCCTTGAACCAGCAGTTTATGTCGGCACAGCAGTTCACTTGGAGGAAGGTGAAAGCGACAACACCTGGAAATATTACAAGGTCCCAAAGAAAAAGGAATCTGACTTTGCCCCACCATCACTTCCAAACGATAAAGTACGAGATGATGGTGCCGGTCTTCCTGGGAAGGAAAATACTTCTGTCACAGAGTAAGTACAAGTGTAGGTGTGGCTGCTGTTGTGTTCAACATGCAGTTAAAGGAAACCTACCACTTGAAGAGGTAGGTGTAAGAAGGCAATACCGAGCACCAGCTCAGGGTGAGCTGGTGCCGGAGCTTATTTTTGTTAGTGTTTTAAACTGCTGTATCGCGTTTTAAAACACTTTTTAAACTTTTTATGGCCGAAGCTGCCACGGCACACCATGCGCGCGACCGTGCGCGCAGCTTCATAAGAAGTGAAGGAGAGCCGCGCACATGGTGCGCCGAAGCAGCTTCGGCCATAAAGTTTAAAAAGTGTTTTAAACCGTCATACAGCGGTTTAAAACACTAACAAAGATGAGCTCTGGCACCAGCTCACCCTGCATTTCCTTACACCTACCACTAAATGACTCCTAAACAGCAGCTGGGGATGGTGCAGTGATTGATTACTTGTGCCTGTCAGGGACAACTTTGTGTCTGGCCCAGCAGTTTCTCCAGAGAATGCTGCATTCACTAAGGCCAGAGCCTCATTATCATAATTTTATAATTAGTTTTTAAAGTAAAACCACTCAGTTCAGGGATTGAACAAGATGTAACTGAAGGTATGTTTGGTTCACAATGCATCAAAACAAATGGTAGATTTCCTTTAAAAAAAAATTCACAGGTCTCTCAAATATAGTTTGAGGATTTTAGAAAAAAAAAGATGACAGACTGAGGCAAAACGGCTGTCAAAAATGGATGTCAACAACCAAAAATTGGCTTATTTGTGTGCATCACACAACATGTTGCATACAAGTAAGATAGTGGTTGAACTTTGTTTCTGCTGGGTGACTCTCCATATAGATTTTGTCCCATCTTGGCTGGTAGGACAGACAATCCTTTGTGTAGCTATTTGTGTGTTAATTTCTAATACAGGCGGTCCCCTACTTAAGGACACCCGACTTACAGACGACCCATAGTTACAGATGGACCCCTCTGCCCACTGTGACCTCTGGTGAAGCTCTCTGGATGCTTTATTATAGTCCCAGTCTGCAATAATCAGCTGTAAGGTGTCTGTAATGAAGCTTTATTAATAATCCTTGGTCTAATTACAGCAAAAATTTTGAAACTCCAATTGTCACTGGGGCAAGAAAAAAAATTTGTCTGGAACTACAATTATAAAATATACAGTTTCGACTTACATACAAATTCAACTTAAGAACAAACCTCCAGACCCTATCTTGTACGTAACCCGGGGACTGCCTGTATATATATATATATATATATATATATCTATATCTCTATCTATCATTATTTCAGTTCTTCCCCCACCCCCCCAAGAGTTCAGGTACACAAGGGGGTTTGATGTATTGCTGTATATTGTAGATTTACTACATTAGGCTACATTCACACAGCCATATGGGGAATGTATATATGGCCGACATATCCTGTGCTTGATCATGTTTCTTTCATGGCCTTGTGTGGAGGCATCATCCAGAAAATCAACTTTGAAGTGAGGTTTTTTTTTTTTTATTTTATTTTTTTAATGAAGTGAAGGAAGCTGCAAGTTTAACACTGAATTCAGGCTTTCCCTGCCTTACAGCGCTCTCTTCACTGTAATTGTGGTCCTGGGTCCAGGGACAATATTCACCAGATCTCTTGAAGTTCGGCAAATGTTGCTAGTTACACTGATGGAGGTATTTTGAGGCAGGGAAAGCTTGAGTTGAATGTTAATCTCTTTGCCTCCCTGACTTGTTACAACCAATTGACATCTCAGTTTATAGTTGATTTTCTGGATAATACCACCATGCTGGGCTATTAAAAAAAAAAAACACATGATCTAGAAGCTGTTAAGCTGCTTGACGACATATTGTTATTGGTTTATTAGGCCAATTTCTAAGCTAATAAGTGTCTACAGACTCCTATGGGGAGATTTTGTCAAGTGCATATTACATTGGAGCAGTAAAGAATCTTGAACTAAGTAAACCATTTACCAACTCTACTCATATACAGGTTTATCAGTCAGTTTATAGCAGTTGTTGTGCTGTTCGAATTCTTGGATATGATGGATTCCCTCTTGAAAGTGTAGACACCTGTAATGGAAATCCACCACTTATATATATATCAGGTTTGAGCTAAGCTTACTTACTGTTCGTCGTGTTCTTACTGATAATGGTACTTATTAACTTAGTTTAAAGAAAATTACCACTAAAGTAAAAAACTACAGATACTCGCCTACAGTCTTCTCCTCGATCCTGCCACGGTCTTCATTAATCTTGACTTGCTGGTCTTATCTAGTCTTTCATATTGTATAGCCATATCACATAGCTGCTGCTGCACTGGGAGGAGCAGATGCCTGTGCACACAAGAGGCGTGCATAATCATACAAAGACAGAATGCCATTTCTCCAATAAGATTGTTTCCTGAAAAATTAAAATATGTACCGTTTATCTGTAATAACACGCTGAACAGTAAGTGAACTTGGCTCATCCCAGCATTATCTCAGTGGTTGATTTCCTTTTAAATTTCTGTGATTTTCATATTTCTCATGTACACAGAAGTGCCTTGTATTCAATACGCAATACTTGTGTTCCAGGTTAATGGTGCACTGTAAAAAGCCATTGAAAATTTCGGAAGAGTTACTACTTAAATATCAAAGCAGGAACCAGTGCGTCCCAGCAGCTGTATTTGATAGCGATCAAGAGTCGGATCCCTATGCTTTTGTGGATGGTGATGTGGAATTTGTATTCTCTGATGCCAAAAAGGAAAGACAGATCAACGAAAGAGAAGTTGGTAAAAAACATAAGGTATGTTTGTTTTCATTGCCTTTGTTAAATATGGCTCATATTTCTTCGTCACATTGTACCACTAGTGAAAATGGCACTTAAAGGTTTTTTCCCACCATAGGGCCTAACTTGCTGATCAGTGGGGTCTCAGTGATGAGAACCCCCCCCCCACACACACACACACACAAATCACAAGAACGGGGGTCTGACAAGGTCCTCTGATCTCCTCCATTCATCTCAATGGAGCCGATAGAGAACGGACATCCGTGACGGTCTGTTTCTTTCATCTCAAGGAGTGACGTAGGATCCGACTGAGGGGCATCGGATACCTGTTCTTATGATTTGTGGGGTCTCATCACTGAGAGAACTTGTTTAATACCTATACCTTAAAGGGGTTTTCCGGTTATATTGGAAAAGTCCATGGGTGCCGGATCGGGGACAAGGATAAAAAAAAAAATTAATATTCCCTAACTATGGCCCGCTCTTCCCATGTTGCATTGCTCAAACTTCATTGTGACTGCTGGGCCACTGATTAACCTAGGTGGCCAGTTGGGGGTGTCAGCAAAAAATTGTGGGAACAAAGAGCATGGGAAAAATTAGTGTTTTATTTTTGTAGGTTTTCTTTTTCTCTGCTCCAGCATTTTTATATAAAAGCCTCCTTGGGTGATCCCATATAATATATATAATTTGTGTTTGTTTGAAATCCTATGCTTTTGCTGGAAACATGTTTAAAACTTCTACTGGTAGTGCTTCACAACTTTGTGTGAATAGTATGTCTTTCTATCTAGGCAGAAGACGGGATAGCCGATGTTTCTGTTTTAGCCCAGGAAGGGGAAGACGCCATGTCATTATTCAACCCAGCAGTTAAACAAGGTAAAGTTGAAACTTCTTGCACATGTCAGTCGAACACTGAAAGGACACCTGTCATCAGGTCTGTGTAACTTGTCCTGTCACTACTACCTGTTGGAGCAGCTCACATGGGTCCCATCCCAGCCTTTATCTAGTTATTTCATACATTATTAATTGTGAAATCATCTATTTTTTTATCATGTAAATGAGGCTGGTCACATGGTCAGAGGCAGTGATGTCACTCCTGTTACCCCTCCCCTCTCCTCCCCCTGCTCATGTCTGTGTGTAATGTATAGTAAAGCATTGCTAGTGTGTGTGTGCTGCATCTGCTGACATGCTGCATCCTCCTAATATACAGGTGAGAGACACAGACATCAGCTACACATGAATCTGACATGTTCTGCTGTAACATGGCTGCCTGGGGCTGTTGTATCTCTCCTAAACACACGCACACATGCACACACAGGCTGCAGGAGGCGTGGCCACCAGCACCGGGAAGCACATCATTATACAGCCTCACATCATTATACAGGCTGTCAGTCATGCACTGGGGGTGTGGCTGTGCCTCCCACTCATTAATAAGGTGGACAGCTTGAATATGCTAATGCTTCTTTGGACATTTCACAGGTCATTTGCATACAGCTTTAGGACCTCATTGCTTAGGTTTACAGGCATGTAGAGGGACAATGAAGGGATAGAGGCAATGCTCTCTGGCGGTTTATGAAAATATATTTAGTTTAGGGGGGTTATTTTGCATGACGGGTTCTCTTGAAAATAGGGTGCAAATGTTAATGACAGAATTCTGTTGTAATTTACATTTAAGACTGATTTAACCCCTTGATAAATGTGGCTCGAGGCATTTTAGACAAGTTTTAGACCCTTTAGTAGTTCGACAAAAGGATGCTGGAAGAAGTATGCGAGCCAAAAACTAAACTAATAGATCGGACAAGTAGACAGTCCTTTTAACAATTCCAGTATTGTCATTTGCAGCAGAATACAAATATGTAGTCTAGCTGTGCACTATTTTATTTTAAAGTACAGTGGCTATCTGCAGCTGTTTATCAGCTAACCGGGCTTTTACCTTGCTCCCCAGGCTAATCTCCTTTTGCCATGCTGTCTGGTAACCATGAGAAATCATATAGGACAGGTGGAGATGACCAAGGGGCTTGTTGAGAGGGGCTGTAGACCTGTAGTCACAAGCATTTGACTCCTCAGATGCTTCAGGTCGTCCAATTACAAACGAGCTGTATCATTTGAAACTACTAAAAGGGCATCTTCCACCTTGATGAAAGATTGTATGCAAATGTGCCTGAGGGGCTCCAGGTTTCATTAACAGCTATGGAGTCTGGAGCTCCTCGGCTTCATTTGCATACAGTCCTTCATACACTCAGAATGCCAGACCGAGCTTGTAGCGGGCGGTCTCAGGCGCTCCCCTCTCCTCTGCTTATTCTCCGAAATGTTCCAATAAAGCTAGCAGTTTAACACTACGAATAATGAGGTAGTGCTACGAGCTGCATATTTTAGGATGACCGCAAAGGACCCAGTGATGTCATGGGCACATTTTTCAGATCAGCCAATTACAAACTTGCTGTCCTGGTTTAGCTTCATTGGCCTGAGCCTCACAGCCTGGAAGTGCCCACCCACATCAGGAATAGCTGAATCTGTTAAATAAACAATTCATTCTGTTAATCAAATGCTCTCCCCAGCTGTGCTAAAACAATTTTTTTTTTTTGTAACTTTACAGTTACGCTTTAAGACTCTTGATAAATCTACCCGTTTGTGGTGCAGGAGATTTTACTAACATTCCCCACTAGTGAGGTTATCGCGCTACTAATGTACAAGCGCCTATATGTTGAATGATGTAACCAATGTATATTTAATTGCAGATCCTCAGAAAGCAGCTGCTCATGCCCGCACAGCCTCCACCAGCCTTTTTCATGAAACTGATCTTGTGGTTTCCTACACTGATCTGGATAACCTGTTCAATTCTGATGAAGATGAGCTGACGGTACAAATTTTTCTTTAGACGCTTTTACCTTTGCTGTTGAATAGGTTTATTTATTT
The DNA here is from genome assembly GCA_019512145.1 of Engystomops pustulosus. Taxonomy (NCBI): domain Eukaryota; kingdom Metazoa; phylum Chordata; class Amphibia; order Anura; family Leptodactylidae; genus Engystomops; species Engystomops pustulosus. The sequence continues at coordinate 125,526,928 of CM033642.1, read as the reverse complement.
TGCGAAGAATGAAATATTAACATTTTAATTGATTTTGTTTCATTTTTTTTTTTTTTTTCAGCCTGGATCAAAAAGAACCCATAACAATGATGACAAGGCCAACAAGGAATCAAAATCTGGCAATATGGACCCTATGCCTTGCATAAGTAATTGTTGTTTTATTTCTACGTAGTCACCTGGTTTAAGTGAGAGATCCTTTTTTGTGAGACTTTTCATAGATTTAGGTGCAGATTTAACTTTTTAGGTGCAGAATTAAGCAGCGTACCAAAATTGGCTGCCTCAAGGATTTAATGCAGTGTGCCATATTTATCTTTGTAGCCCAGGTGTTTGTTCAACTTGTGAGACTTTTGGGCTTCGTATTATCCCAAGTTGCAAAACAGAGCATGCTAAACTTTTTGGGGCTAAAAAAGTTGCACAACACAAAAAGTCCTAAAAGTGAGACTTAAAGGGTAACTCATCCAAGTGTATCAAAGGGGAAACACTTAAGATTCATTGCAATGATTATGTAGGCCAACCTCCGGAAACTTGGAAAAAGTGGCAGCTGAAAAACTCTGATACATGTTCCCCATGGAGTTTTAATTTAAGTTCTTGTGGCACCTGGATAATTTTTCATAGATTTCACCCAGTTGGTTATTCCGAAAGGGCTTTTATGCATTGTTGTTTTTGTTGTGCAGGTACAGTTGATCTTCATAAAATGTACCCCACACCACCTTCTTTGGAACAGCACTTGGGGTACTCGCCTATGAACATGAACAGCAACATTGACACTACACCAGGAGGAACAACACTCGATGGCCTATCTACCCAGTTCAAAATTGAAGTAGAGGAAGGATTCTGTAGCCCTAAACACTCTGACGTTAAGGTAACTTTTTGTTTTTAAAATTGCTTAGTTTTGGTAATTTTAGATTTTTCGAAATACTGATCTGGTTGATAAGTCTGTTGCTTGTATTCCTTTCCTGTTGTAACATTTGTGGTATATGATGCATCACAGCATTTTACTCAAATTAAGGAAAGAAAGTCATGTTACGGTCAACCACTGAGATTACTTACAAAATGAGAGGTAGATCTTTGCATTGAAAGGGGTTTTCCCATGAAAGAAAGTTTTCAAATGTTAATGTTAAATTTCATTTAAGTAAGATATACCTTTTTGGTTTTTTTTTTTTCCCCTCCTCACAGGATTTTTCATTCGTATACAAACCAGAAACGTGTCAAATAATGGTGGGCTGCACCATGTTTGCTCCTTTGAAGACCTTGCCTAGCCAGTGCTTGCCACCAATCAAGTTGCCAGATGAGTGCATTTACCGTCCTAGTTGGACTGTGGGGAAACTAGACCTGCTTCCATCTGTACCCACAATGTCTTTTATAAAAGATGGGTAAGTTTTTCTTCTTGTGGCAAAACTTCTTTTAAGGGTGCATTCTTTCACATCTGAGATGGGAATATAAGGCATCTTTGCAAATAAATTTATTCAAGATCGATCCTGTGTAAGCAGTAGGAGGATATGGGAGTATGACTGCAGGACCAGGTGTGGCGGTAGTCTGTAACCATAAAAACAAACTAGAAAATGATTGTACACAGGCAGTCCCTGGGTTACGTACAAGATAGGTTCTTTAGATTTGTTCTTAAGTTGAATTTGTATGCGAGTCGGAACATATATATTTTATAATTGTAACCACAGAGAATTTATTTTTTATTCTTTGTGACAATTGGATTTTAATGTTGGCTTGTCGTAAGCACTAGGATTATCAATATAGCTTAATTGCAGACACCTTTGATAACTGTTACATCTGATCATTGTAGCCTAGGGCTAAAGTACATTGCCAACATCCAGTTCCGTTTGTAACTAGGGGTTGGGTGTTAAGTAGGGGACCACCTATATTGTACATTTACAGTGTATTTTCTGAATATTGTTCACCCTCTTAGGAATATCTCAAGCGTCAGCAGTGCAATTGACCAAGAATATGTTCAGACCTACACCCCACAAACCCACACGCCTTTTGGAATGTCAAATAGTGCCCCACCAAGCAATAGTGGAGCAGGCATTCTTCCCTCTCCTGCCACACCTCGCTTTTCTGCCCCCACTCCAAGAACCCCGAGAACTCCACGTACTCCAAGAGCGGGACCAGCCAGCGTTCAAGGATCTGTGAAATATGAGAACTCTGATTTATACTCTCCAGCCTCCACACCTTCAACATGCAGGCCATTGAATTCAGTAGAACCAGCAACTGTTCCATCAATACCAGAGGCACATAGCCTTTATGTCAACCTTATCCTTTCTGAATCTGTAATGAATCTTTTTAAGGATTGCAATTTTGACAGCTGCTGCATTTGTGTGTGTAACATGAATATTAAAGGTGCAGATGTTGGCGTGTATATTCCTGATCCCACTCAAGAAGTACAGTACCGCTGCACATGTGGCTTCAGTGCAGTGATGAATCGCAAATTTGGCAACAATTCAGGCTTGTTTTTGGAGGATGAGTTGGATATAATTGGCAGACACACAGAATGTGCAAAGGAAGTGGAAAAACGCTTTGATGCCCTTAGAGGGGTTGATCACGGGGTGCTAAAGGATACAGAGAAAATGCCAGATGAGTTAATACTACTACTTCATGATCAGTGCACTAATTTGTTCACTCCATTTGGAATTATGGATGAAGAGCCAGCAACAAAAACCAGCATTGTAAATTACACAGCCCGTGTGGAAGAGCAAGACTGCTGTAATGATTGCTACCTGGCACTTGAGCATGGCCGGCAGTTCATGGACAACATGTCTGGAGGCAAAGTGGATGAAGCGCTTGTCAGAAGTTCTTGCTTGCATCGCTGGTCTAAAAGGAATGGTGAGTACTCGCATGGCTTTGTTTTAATGGCAGTGTAAAAATAATATACATGTCAGTGTTGCCTCAAACATCATTTAACAGACACATGTTCCCACCGTACCGTAGCAGGGCTGCCACTCCGGGGAGAGGAGGAGGTGAGCACTGCTCCATAGGGATATATGGCGCACGGCGACGTATGCCAAGGAGGGGTCCAACGGAGGTATGGTTCTCATCACCGAGAACTCCACCAATCAGCAAGTTAGGCCCTATCATGTGTTTGGTAGGGAAAACCCACATGGCATTTACATTTTGTTTTGAAACTCAATAAAAAGGCTTGGGTTTGGAAGAGACCTGCCTAATTACATTGTGTAATGTCACTTGTGAGTGCTCCCTAAAAGAAGGGCAGTTTGTTTTTTGTGGCTGCCAGTACACCGTTAACACATCTGTACCTTTTTGGTTTCATTCCCTACGTACTAGAATCGACTGATCATTGGAATCTGATGTTGATGGAAATCTAGTCATAGGATAGGCCAAAGTCCAAAAAGGAGAGAGGCCTTTAATTTTTATGGTGCTCTTAATATGTCTATAGTGCTTACATATATTCCTGATGTTATGGCTTCTAATCCCAACCTAGCAAAGACTTCAAATGACATCTACCACCAGCATCTAGGATTGTAAAACAAGCACGCTGACATACTGGTGTGTGCCACCTCTTGCAGGATCAGCCCTTCTTTGAGCTTGCTCAGTGATGCAGTGTCTTATCTTTCAGAAAAGGGTGCATTAGTTGGTATACATCTAATGTACAAGTTTAGACTTCTCAGGGATTCAGAAAACCTGTTTAATATGTGCGCTTACGGCCATTGTTTTTTTTTTTTTGTTGTTTTTTTTTTTTTTAAGCCAAATTTAGCAGTGTGGTGGCACTTATCTGTTTTACTTGTCCAGGCCTGATCCACAAGACTAGCGGACGGAGGGCTTACTCTACATGGCCACCTTCTAAAAGACTTGGCCTTGCGTCATTTCATGCAGCCCAAGGAAAGATTCAGATCCAATGACACCAGTGTTCTGACATTTGGGTTTTAGTTGATAATAGTCTTCCTGGGGGGCATTTTTCATTTTATATGTGTGTTTATTTTATATTTTTTTGCATAATATGGTGAATTTTCTAGTAAAACATGCTGGGTTCTTTGGCCTGCACTAGGCTTCACATATTGGTACAGTTTCATTCACGTACAAATTTTCCCTTCGGACAATTGTTTAAACGTGCAAATGACTGTATATCTACAAAATGTTTACTAGCTTTCTACCGATCTGATGATTTGGGAATTGATGTGGCTGTAGAGGTATTCTTGCTGAAAGAAAAAAAAATATTTCATCTTACTGTCTGAAATTAAATGGATGTGTGTGTGGTTGTCTTCATGACTTTAAACTTTAGCTGGCATTACCTTCTCCAACCACTGCAGAGTAAAAAGTTTAGATGGTGACTCTGCCAGTGTCCTAAGGACAGGTCTTCCAAAGTATACTCTTTAGAATACACTTGAAGCAGTTTTAGTTTCCATTGATTGGAAACCGTGAGGTCTAGAGAAAAAATATCCCAAATGCACTGGAATTGGTGAAGTCTCTCCTAACACAGGATGCTAAAAGTTGTTTTATTTGGTGAAAGTGGGAAAGGTGCTGCAGTGCTATACTGAGGATGTAATACACATGAGGCCACTGCATATGGCAATAAAACTGAAAGATCAGGTCATTATAGGTATGAGCTTCTCTATCAATTTATTGCTGTTTGAATTCACTTTTGCTCTACTTTGTGTTTTGGGTGTATTACACTTTAGTTGCTTATGATGATTATAGTATATGGGAGCATTGTACCTAGTGATCAGACAGATATTGCATGATTTTTTTTTTTTTTTTTTTTAATCCAGTCATATTCCTTATCTGGTTAGGGAGAGTTTTTCGGTTTTTGGTATTATTGTGACCACCACATATCAATAAATGCTTTTGTTGTGTTATATTTGCTTATTATTAGGGCCATTTTCTTTGAGTATACACCAATCTTGGTTTATATTAAAGGAAACCTACCATCTCAGATCTACCTATTAAGGTAGATCTGGTGGCAGGTTCAACTGATTAATGACGTGGGAGCCCTTTTTAGGGCTAATCCTTGAGTGGCCTGTAACTTTATAAATCTTTTAATCACCTAATATGCAAATATCTGAAAGAGGCTACTGGGGCGTAGAGTAGATAAGCTTGAAGCTACACGGCGTGGCTACTCCACGTCCTAGTAGCCTCTATGTGTCCTCCTACTACAAGATCTTCAGTGCGCAGGTCCTGGTACCTGTGCGCACTTGTTTGCGCTCTGCATAGACTATCTAGCCAGCTCTGCATAGATGGTCTATGCAGAGCGCGAACGAGTGCGCACAGCTACCAGAATAAGATCTCGTAGTAGGAGAATCCAAACTAGGGCGTGGAGTAGCCACGCCGTGTAGCTTCAGCTCTGGCTACTCCACACCCCAGTAGCCTCTTTCAGATATTTGCATATTAGGTGATTAAAAGATCTATAAAGTTACAAGCCACTCAAGCATTAGCCCTAAAAAAAAGGGCTCCCATGTAATTCATTAGTTGAACCTGCCACCGGATCTACCTTGATAGGTAGATCCGAGATGGTAGGTTTCCTTTAACATTGGTCGGTCCACACCAGGAAACATACATGCTATACGGGTATTTTTTATAATAAGATTTCTTTACTGCACTGCTCCACGGTCTCTGTAGTAGCAGTTCTCTAACTGAGAACAATTGGAGGATTGCTGTATTGTTTACATATTGTTGAGGGCCTGTGGAGCAGTGCACTGGAAAGAGGTCACAGCCAAGTTCAGTTACAGTTCTGCAATATACAGTATTTTTTGGACTATAAGGCGCACCGGAGTATAAGGTGCACCATCTATAAATGCCTGCTAAAACGCTGATTCATATATAAGGCGCACTGGAATATAAGGCACATCTGATTATAAGGATGAATGACCAGCAAGTGGCAGACCTGTGCACAGTTCAAGGCAGCTGTTGTCTGTCAGTATGTTTCATATATAAGGCACACCTTTGATTTCGGAGTAAATCAAAGGATTTTTTGTGCGCTTTATAGTCCGAAAAATACGGTAAGTGAACTTTTGCTACTAAAAAAAACATGTATGGTTACAGAGATCTCCAGGGCTCCTACCTTCCTATGCAGTTTTGTATTGTCAAAATGGCTTTTAAGCAGTGAACAAAAGCTTTAAAGGGGTTGTGTCACCATAGCACATGGCTGTAATTGGGTCCAATGCATTGTGACAAGTACTTTCACCATTTACACTTATTACAAAATCTGCAGCCTTACTTAGAACTCCTTTTGTCCTGGTTGCTGGTAGCTGTGTCCCGTCCTGAGCTACAGCTGATCTGGCAGAGTCTGCGCACAAGGAGTCAGCAGCTGCTCTGCACTACAGATCACTCCACACAGCTCCTCTCCACACTGAGAGATCAGCTGACACACTGCAGCCAATAGGAGGTGAGAGAGGAGGAGGGGCAGAGATTGTGCTGTGATGGCCACTGCTTACCAGCGTCACAGGAGCCTACAGCAGCAGATACAAGGTAACTGCAGCCAGACATGACTATCTGCTGCACAGAGGAGTCCTCCCCTAACATGGATCATAGCAATGTAGCAGCCCTTCCTCCCTCCACCATTAGTCAGGTCACACAGGAGGCTGCAGAGATAACACAAGTAACAGGCTGAGCTCTGACCTCTCCTGATGCAGTCCTCCTCCTGTACTCTCCACCATTCACTGTCCCTCCATGCTGTCCTGCAAAGGGGCTCCTGTCCCTGACAGGGCTAAAGATCAGTAACATGTGAGAAGTTGTCACCTATTTATCTATCCAAGTCCTATTATCTATCATCTGTCATCTATCCATCTATCTATCTCATATCACACACACATTATACTGAGCTTTATATTTTTATACGGCTGTGAAAACATTATAGCTGAGCTGTGACGGATTGCTATGAACAACATAGACTGTGTTATAGTTTTTATAAATGAGGCTGATATGAAAGTTTCAGAATATGTTATTGAATATATAGGTGTACATATATATATTTTCTTATTCAAGTATATAGTGACAATGATTAAAAGGAGAGGAAGCAGTGTCAGGGCTTTGGTAGGTGACACACAGCACCAATAGCAGATTCCTGCTGTGCTGGGGATCAGTAAATGCAGGGACTATTTGAGCACAGCAGGTGGAAGGAGACTCTGAAGGCTGATTGCTAGGCCCCTCCCACATCTGCTTCTGTGTCGAGCAGAATAGAGGCTGAACAAGCATCATACAAACAAATAGAAAGGTTCTTTTACTTTCAGGTAACCATTACAAATAGATTTTTGAAATATTTTAACCTCTTTGACAGCTTTTTGTAGTAAATAGTTTTGTGGAATAACCCCTTTAAGGGAATGTATTTCAGGTGTGGACAGAACTGCATTTCTGTTCATTTACCAATAATTTCCATCTTTATTTTTTAGCTGTAGATTCAAGCAAGCAATGTTCTCAAGATATCCTTCGCATGCTTCTTTCTTTGCAACCTGTTTTGCAAGATGCTGTTCAAAAGAAACGAACTGTACGATCATGGGGTGTACAAGGACCCTTAACCTGGCAGCAGTTTCATAAAATGGCTGGTCGTGGCTCATATGGTAAGTGACCTTATCCTGGAACTAGGAACAGTCTTGTGTGACTATATTATGTAGCAAACATGTTCAAGCTTCATGTGACTGTGACATATGGAAGAGTGATGGCTGTGACTGCTGAGATTTGTGCTGCCTCTCTGCAGTCTTTTCCAATACTACAATTTGATTTCATACTTAATGCTTTTACGCCTGTTTTTTTTTTGTTTAAGGAACGGATGAATCCCCAGAACCACTGCCAATCCCCACGTTTCTTGTTGGATATGATTACGATTTTTTGGTGCTGTCTCCCTTTGCTCTGCCTTACTGGGAAAGGTTGATGCTAGAACCTTATGGGTCCCAACGAGACATTGCATATGTTGTGGTTTGCCCGGAAAATGAGGCTCTTTTAAATGGAGCGAAGAGTTTTTTTCGCGATCTCACTGCAATGTACGAGGTAAGATTATCATAAACCCTTAATGTATTACCTTTATGTATTCTTTTCTCTCCCCTTTTTGGCACTGCTTTTAAAATCATTGAAGATTTCACATAGATAAAGATTCGTACTTTACAACCATAAAAAGCATTGTTTACATTTGGCGGAGATGAAATTCGTGTATCAAAATGGGTTGATTTCTGCAAACTGTTATCATATGAATGTAACTGTTGCATAACTATTTTAAATAGGTCTCGCCCCTTTATCCAAACGCATAAAATAAGTTCGTACGAAGGTGCATGTAACAAAAATATCAGTCGGATGGGTTCCATCCTATCTGCACCTTATTTTCCTGACCTCTACCATTTGGGGAGTTACCGGCGACCACATACACAGTGGACTTCAGATTTAGGCAATTTACATAAAGTATATTTTTATAGGAGTTTTTGGTATGAATCAACAGACCCATGTGGATTTAAATTGAAATAAAAAAACTACTTTTGGAAATGAGTAATGCCATATGTGGTCGTGTATAAGCCAAGTTTTTCAGCACAAAAAAGTGCTGAAAAACGTCACCTCTGTGTATTAAAAATAAATAAATAAATCAACTTGTGCTGGGCTTATGGACGCGTCTCTGCCTGCTCTGCTACAAGTGAAAAGAAGAGAAACCACGGGAGTATCGTAAGGTGAGCATGTAAGATAGCATTTATACACACACACACTCTGCAGGGCATTTCATTTATTGGGGGGGGGGGGGGGCTGTGATCAATGCATTTTCCATCTTAGGCTTAAGTTAAATTTGTATGTAAGTCGGAACTGTATATTTTATCATTGTAATCGCAGCCAAAACTTTTTTGGTCTCTGTGACAATTGGATTTTAAAAATGTTGGGTTGTCATAAGAATCAGGATTAACAATCAATCTTCATTACAGACACCTCTGATAACTGTTAAAGCTGTTTATTGTAGACTAGGACTAAAGTACAATAAATTACCAATATCCAGAGGTCCGTTTGTAACTAGGGGTTGTATGTAAGTTGAGTCTTAAGTAGGGGACTGCCTGTACTCGATTCAGTACATTTTCTCACTTATTTGTGTTAAAATTAGGGGGCTCAAGTATTTATGGTAAGTGGTATGATCCCTACGTATCTCCAGTTTCTCTGTCGGCTGCCAATAGCATTTTTTTTTATCTGGGTTTAGTGACTAAGAATTCCTTAAAGTGAACCTGTCTGTTAGAGGAGAGCAGTAGAGTAAACTGATCTATAGTTTTGATTGCCTGTAACTGAATGCTTAGAAGTATGTCTATTCTGGAGAATTTTTTTTTTTTTTTTTCCCCAAAAAACCTGTATCGCTCCTTCTCTATAACATGCAGTGCGCAAGTTACATGTCACCCCCACATTGCTCCTTCCTTTATGATATTGTTGACTAACCTATTCAGGTAGAATTTAATTTCTGTGTAAAGTTTTCAATCCTTTTGTTGTGTTGACTCGTTGATTAATCATATATATATTTTACTCCTTTTATCAATACTGTATATATATGTTTTAGTCTTGCAGGCTTGGCCAGCATCGAGCAATTTCCAAACAGCTAACAGATGGCATCATGCGGGTTGGATCCACTACAGCAAAGAAAGTTTCTGAGAAGTCTGTTACAGAGTGGTTTTCTCAGGCAGCTAGTTGCGGCAATGAAGCCTTTTCCAAACTACGACTCTATGCACAAGTGTGCAAATATGAGTTGGGTAAGTTCTTTAACTGTAGCTAAAGATATTGGCTACAAACTCCAGTGTAGGGCCTGTGGGGCTTAGGCCCCATGCACACGAATGTTTGCCTGGGCAAGCAGAGGGCCGCATGCTGGAGACAGGATCGTGTGCCTGGTGCTGTAATAAAGAAAAATATAGGACATCTTATATCTTTCCATGCACAGTGCAGTGAGGTGTGTGTTCACCACACGGATCATGTGCGATGGTTGTCTATGGGGACCTAGAGCCAGCTGCAGATTGTGCTGTCGGATCTCGGTCCCCATCACATTCGTGAAAAGTGTAGAGTAGACCGGAGTCGAAAAGAGCTAGGTTCTCTCCCAGGCTGCCAGTGAACCCCAACTCCTTCTTTTGATTGATAACTCAGTGTCTCCAAATATTTGCCTGAGAAGAGAGGAAGTCCTTTTCCTGTGCACAATCAAAGAAAAATGAACCTTGCACAGCAAAGTGTAACGCCAGGTAATCTACCATGTTGTGCACTGTGTTGGTGCAGAAACAAGACACCTCATGAATGGGCCAAATATCCCAGACACCCTAAGTATTGAAAAACAGGTATAAAGGCAAATGCATATATCACGCTGCCATCGAGGTAAATGCTAGGTAATGATGCCTACAATGCAATCATGTAGTATACATTCAATAAGGTAATGGAGGCAACCCTTTATGCAAAATTACAGATAACTGGCAATAAGCCCAGTAAAATAGCAGCATACAACGGGGGGTAAGTGGCAGGAGGTGGAGGGCTCCCACGCGTACGTCTCCAACGGAGACTCCTCAGGGGTAAAAGATGCCCCCTGTGTTGCTGGGCTACCCTTTAATAACCCCTACGTTCACTCACACCTCAGCGTAGAAACATGGGTTCAAACTTGTGTCCCTCAAAACCGGAAGTAGATGTACATGATCGCGGAAACCGGAGTAGCATGTCACATGATCGCGAAAACCGGAAGTAGCATGTACATGTCGCTACTTCCGGTTTCCGCGATCATGTGGACTGCTACTTCGGTTTTCGCGATCATGTGACAGTACTTCGGTTTCCGCGATACATGTGACATGCTACTTCGGTTTTGAGGGACACAATGTTGAACACATGTTTCTACGCTGAGGTGAGTGAAACGTAGGGGGTATATAAGGGGAGCCCAGCAAACAAAGGGGCATCTTTTACCCTGAGGAAGTCTCCAGTTGGAGACGTAACGCGTGGGGAGCCCTCACCTCCTGACCACTTTACCACCCCGTTTGTATGCTGCTTTTTATGGCTTATTGCCAGGTTATCTGTAGTTTTGCACTAGGGGTTGCTCTATTACCTGTATTGAAAGTATACTATGATTGCATTGTAGGCATCCATTTACCTAGCATTTACCTCTATGGCATGCTTGATATAGCATTGCACTTTATACTGTTTTTCATACTTAGGGGTGGCTTGGGTATATTTTTGACCATTCAGAGTGTCTGTTTTGCACCAAACAGTGCACAACATGTAGAGAATTGTATGTACTTCGGTACAATTTAAATTGATTTTAGATATGTGTTTGTGTTCAGTGTTGATACAAATAAAATTTGTTATGTTTTTCTGAACCCATTATGTCAGTGACACACGGCTTTTTCTGCGTTTTGCTACTTGTTTGAGTGTGTAGACCATTACTTGCCATCACTGGTTTAGTGTAATTGGTAAATAGTAGTGATGACCAGACCCGTCAAAATTTTAAAAACTGGTTCAGGTGCAGAACCCAGAATCCCCAGCAGTGAAAGCTGTTGGTAAACTGTCTAAAATGCTGTTGGTAAAGTCGCCAGTGGTATTTAGATTACCCCAGCCGGGCACATCCGGGCGCTGCATGTCATCATTTTGAAATCCGACAGAAAGCACCTCCCTCCTTTTCCATTTAGCTTGGTTCTGGTACTGTATGTATGCAATAAATGTCAAACCATTAAGAAAAATTTGACTTTTTGAATTTTCATACATCCCAGGCCCCATTATACTCTTAACAAGAGGACATCTCACCCTTAGAACAGCTCAATTTAATAAATGGACACATTTAGCTGAGGGTTTTTTTTTCTATAAAACTTTGTTATTTCTTCACATATTGCCGTTATATTAATTTATTTTTACTTTAATATATTTATTTTTCACAGGTGCCCATTAAATCATTTATTCTATATTTTCAATAAGGATGTTAATTGGGACAAGGAAGGAGTTGATCAGAGATGAATGTGTGTGGGTGTGAGGCACAGGAATGTCAAAGTCCAAAGTTATACAAAGATTTGTGGTATATGAGAATGTGGATATGAGAATTTTTGTGGTTGTAGGTGACCTTTGTGCCATCGGCTGTTTTTATTTCATGTTTGAGATTTTCCTTATTGATACCTAAAGATTTGGACATTCAGTAGGAATGTTGTTTCTTTGGCATAGTATTGCTTTGTCGATATCAAGAAATGAATGAAATGGGATGAAATAAGGTAGATCAGCCTAGAGATATAATGCTAGAAACAAAGGTAGAGGCTTCTGGTGTGATGCTTTCTCTGCAGCCTCACAACTTGACTCATTTTTGGTAAAATATGACTCTTCTCTGCTCATTTTCACATGATTTTGGAGAAGATTTTATTCTTATAGGTAAACGGATGAGATTTCACATAAAAGAGGGAATTCAAAAAAAGAAATGTCATACTCTACCTGAGTAGTTTATTGGGGTAAAATCTGGTAACCGATTCCCTTTATTATTATTATTAAAGGACACCTGTCATCAGGTCTGTGTCACTAGTCCTGTCACTACTACCTGTTGGAGCAGCTCACAAGGATCCCATCCCAGCCTTTATCTAGTTATTTCATACATTATTCATTGTAAAATCATCTATTCTTTATCATGTAAATGAGGCTGGTCACATGGTCAGAGGCAGTGATGTCACCCCTGTTACCCTTCCCCTCTCCTTCCCCTGCTCATGTCTGTGTGTAATGTATAGTAAAGCATGGCTAGTGTGTGTGCTGCATCTGCTGACATGCTGCATCCTCCTAATACATATGTGAGAGACACAGACATCAGCTACACATGAATCTGACATGTTCTGCTGTAACATGGCTGCCTGGAGCTGCTGTATCTCTCCTATACACACACACACAGGCTGCAGGGGGCGTGGCCACCAGCACCAGGAAGCACATCATTATACAGCCTCACATCATTATACAGGCTGTCAGTCAAGCACTGGGGGTGTGGCTGTGCCTCCCACTCATGAATAGAGTGGACAGCTTGAATATGCTAATGCTTCATTGGACATTTCACAGGTCATTTGCATACAGCTTTAGGACCTCATTGCTTAGGTTTACAGTTATGTAGAGGGACAATGAAGGGATAGAGGCAATGCTCTCTAATGGCAGTTTATGAAAATATATTTAGTTTAGGGGGGTTATTTTGCCTGACGGGTTCTCTTTGAAAATAGGGGGTGCCAATGTTAATGACAGATATTCTGTTGTAATTACATTTTAAGACTGATTAACCCCTTGTAAATGTGGTCGAGGCATTTAGAAGTTTTAGACCCCTGTAGTGTTTGACAAAAGGATGCTGGAAGAAGTAGCGAGCCAAAAACTAAACTAACTAATAGATCGGACAAGTAGAATGTCCTTTTAACCAATTCAGTATTGTCATTTGCAGCAGAATACAAATATGTAGTCTAGCTGTGCGCATTTTATTTTAAAGTACAGTGGCTATCGCAGCTGTTTATCAAGCTAACGTGGCTTACCTTGCTCCCCAGGCTAATCTCCTTTTGCCATGCTGTCTCGGTAACCATGGAAATCATATAGGACAGCTGGAGATGACCAGGGGCTTGTTGAGAGGGGCTGTAGACTGTGTCAACGATTTGAACTCCTCAGATGCTTCAGGTCGTCAATTACAAATGAGCTGTATCATGAAACTACTAAAGGGCATTCTCACCGCCGATGAAAGATTGTATGCAAATGAGCCTGAGAGGGTCTCCAGGCTTCATTAACAGCTATGGTCTGAGCTCCTCGGCTTCCATTTGCATACAGTCCTTCATACACTCAGAATGCCAGACCGACTTGCTCGGGCGGGGTTTCAGGGGCTCCCCTCTCCTCTGCTTATTCTCCAAAATGTTCCAATAAAGCTGCAGTTTAACACTACGAATAATAGGAGGTATACTAGGAGCTGCATATTTTAGGATACCGCAAAGGAACCGTGTTGTCTGGGCACATGTTCAGATCGGCCAATTACAAACTTGCGTCCTGGTTTAGCTTCATTGGCCTGAGTCTCACAGCCTGGAAGTGCCCACCCCTCCATGAATAGACTGAATCGTTAAATAACACAATTCATTCTGTTTCAAATGCTTCCCAGCTGTGCTAAAACAATGTTTTTTTTGTAACTTACAGTTACGCTTTAAGATCTTGATTAAATCTACCCGTTTTGTGGTGCAGGAGATTTTACTAACATTCCCCATAGTGAGGTTATCGCGCCTATATGTTGAATGATGTAACCAAGTATATTTAATTGAGACCTCGAAGCAGCTGCTCATGCCCGCACCGCCTCCACCAGCCTTTTTCATGAAACTGACTTGTGGTTCCTACACTGATTCTGGATAACCTGTTCATTCTGATGAAGATGAGTGACGGTACAATTTTTTTAGGCGCTTTTATCTGCTGTTGAATAGGTGATTATTTTGAAGTTGAAATATTAACATTTTATTTTTTGATTTTGTTTCATTTTTTTCAGCCTGGATCAAAAAGAACCATAACATGATGACAAGGCCAAAAGGGAATCAAATCTGGCATATGGACCCTATGCCTTGCATAAGTAATTGTTGTTTTATTCTACGTAGTCACCTGGTTAGTGAGAGATCCTTTTTTGTGAGACTTTTCGTTAGGTAGACTTTTTAGGGTGCAGAATTAAGCAGCGTACCAAAAATTGGCTGCCCAAGGATTTAATGCAGTGTGCCATATTATCTTTGTAGCCCCGGGTTTTGTTCAACTTGTGAGACTTTTGGGCTCGTATTATCCCAGTTGCAAAGAGCAGATAAACTTTTTGGGCTAAAAAAGTTGCCAACACAAAAAAGTCCAAAAGTGAGACTAAAGGGTAACTCATCAAGTGTATCAAGGGGAAACACTTAAGATTCATTGAAATGATATGTAGGCAACCTCCGGAAACTTGGAAAAAGTAGAGCTGAAAAAATCTGATACATGTTCCCATGGGTTTTAATTTAAGTTTTTGTGGCAACCGGATAATTTTAATTAGAGTTTCACCCATTTGGTTATTCCGAAAGGGTCTTTTATGCATTGTTGTTTTTGTTGTTCAGGTACAGTTGATCTTCATAAAATGTACCCCCACCACCTTCTTTGGAACCGCAACTTGGGGTACTCGCCTGATGAACATGAACAAGCAACATTGACCCTACACCAGGAGGAACAACCCTCGATGGCCTATCTACCCAGTTTAAAATTGAAGTGAGGAGGATTCTGTGCCCTAAACCTCTCGTTAAGGTAACTTTTTGTTTTTAAAATTGCTTAGTTGGTAATTTTAGATTTTCGAAATACTGTCTTTGCTTGTATTCCTTTCTGTTGGAACATTTGTGGTAATGATGCCTCACAGCAATTTTACTCAAAAATATCATGTTAGGGTCATCCCACTGAGATTGCGTACAAAATGAGGTAGATTTTGCATTGAAAGGGTTTTCCCTGAAAGCAAGTTTGCAAATGTTAAGATGTTAAATTTCATTTAAGTCGATATACCTTTTTGTTGTTGGGTTTTTGTCCCCCCTCCTCGCCAGATTTTCCTCGTTACCAAACAGAAACGTGTCAATATGTGGGCTGCACCATGTGTTGCTCTCTTTGAAGACCTTGCCTAGCCAGTGCTTGCCACCAATCAAGTTGCCAGATGAGTGCATTTACCGTCCTAAGTTGGAGTGGGGAACTAGACCTGGCTCCTCTGTACCCACAAGTGTTTTAAAGATGGGTAGTTTTTTCTTCTTGTGGCAAAACTGCTTTTAAGGGTGCATTCTTTCACATCTGAGATGGGATCATAGGCATCTTGCCCATACTTATTCACAGTCGATCCTGTGTAAGCAGTGGAGTTTGGGAGTGACTGCAGGACCAGGTGTAGCGGGGTCTTCCTGTACACATAAAACAAACTAGAAAATTATTGTACACCGGCATCCCTGGGTTCGTACAAGATAGGTTCTTTAGATTGTTTTAAGTTGAATTTGTATGCGAGTCGGAACATATATATTTTATAATTGTAACTACAGAGAATTTATTTTTTATTCTTTGTGACAATGGATTTTAATGTTTGTGTCGTAAGCACTAGGATTATCAATATAGAATACTTTGCAGGCCTAGGGCTAAAGTACATTGCCAACATCCAGTTCAGTTGTAACATGGGTTGGGTGTTAAGTAGGGGACACCTATATTGTAATTCGTGTTGATTTTGTGATACATCAAACATTGGGATGGGGGGGCACTCAGCAGGTGCTGTTACGACAAATTTTGTTTCTATACCATTTCTTATTTAAATATGATTTTCTGAATTTGTTCACCTCTTAGGATAATCTCAAGCGTCAGCAGTGCAATTGACCAAGAATATGTTCAGACGACACCCCACAAAACCACAAGCCTTTTGGAATGTCAAATAGTGCCCCACCAAGCATGGTGGAGCAGCATTCTTCCCTCCTGCGCACAACCTCGCTTTTCTGCCCCCACTCCACGAACCGAGAAACTCCACGTACTCCAAGAGCGGGACCCAGCCAGCGTTCAGGATCTGTGAATATGAGAAACTCTGATTTACTCTCTCCAGCCTCCACACCTTCAACATGCAGGCATTGATTCAGTAGAACCAGCACTGTTCCATCAATACCAGAGGCACATAGCTTTATGTCAACCTCTCTTTCTGAATCTGTAAGAATCTTTTTAAGGATTGCAAATTTTGACAGCGCTGCATTTGTGTGGTAACATGAATATTAAAGGTGCAGATGTTGGCGTGTAATTCCTGATCCCACTCAAGAAGTACAGTACACGCTGCAACAGTGGCTTCAGTGCAGTGATGAATCGCAAATTGGCAACAATTCAGGCTTGTTTTGGGGATGAGTTGGATATAATGGCAGACCCACACAGAATGTGCAAAGGAAGTGAAAAACGCTTTGATGCCCTTAGAGGGTTGATCACGGGGGCCTAAAGGATACAGGAAAATGCAGATGAGTTATACTACTACTCTGATCAGTGCATAATTTGTTCACCCATTTGGAATTATGGATGAAGAGCCAGCAACAAAACCAGATGTAAATACACAAGCCAGTGTGGAAGAGCAAGACTGCTGTAATGATTGCTACCTGGCACTTGAGATTGGCGGCGTTCATGGACAACATGTCTGGAGGCCAAGTGATGAGCGCTTGTCAGAAGTTCTTGCTTGCATCGCTGGTCTAAAAGGAATGGTGAGTACTCGCATGGCTTTGTTTTAATGGCAGTGTAAAATAATATACATGTCATGTTGCCTCAAACATCATTTAACAGACACATGCCTACCGTAGCAGGGCTGCCACACTCGGGGAGAGGAGGGGTGAGCACTGCTCATAGGGATAATGGCGAACGGCGACGTATGCCAGGAGGGGTCCAACGGAGGTATGGTTCCTCATCACGAGAACTCCACCAATCAGCAAGTTAGGCCCTATCATGTGTGTTGGTAGGGGAAAACCCCTTAAGGCTGTGTTCAACATTGCATTTACATTTTGTTTTGAAAATCATAAAAGGCTTGGGTTTGGAAGAGACCTGCCTAATTACATTCTGTATGTCAATTGGAGTGCTCCCTAAAGGGCAGTTTGTTTTTGTGCTGCCAGTACACCAAAACACATCTGTACCTTTTTGGTCATCCTACGTGCTAGAATCGACTGACCTTGGAATCTGATGTTGATGGAAATCTAGTCAGGGATAGGCCAAAGTCTAAAAAGGGAGAGGCCTTTAATTTTTATGGTGCTCTAATTGTCTATAGGCTAATATATATTCTGATCCGTTATGGCTTCTAATCCCAACCTAGCAAAGATTCAAATGACATTACCACCAGCATCTCAGGATTGTAAAACAGCACGCTGACATACTGGTGTGTGCCACCTTTGCAGGATCAGCCTTCTTTGAGCTTGCTCACGATTGATGCAGTGTCTATCTTTCAGATAAGGGTGCATTAGTTGGTATACATCTAATGTACAAGTTTAGACTTCCAGGGATTCAGAAAACCTGTTTAATATGTGCGCTTACGGCCATTGTTTTTTTTTTTTTTTTAAGCCAAATTTAGCAGTGTGGTGGCACTTATCTGTTTTACTTGTCCTGGCCTGATCCACAAGACTAGCGGCGGAGGGCTTACTCTATGGCCACCTTCTAAAAGACTTGGCCTTGCGTTTATTTCATGCAGCCCAAGGAAAGATTCAGATCCATGACAGCCAGTGTTCTGACATTTGGGTTTTTAGTTGAAATAGCCTTCGGGGTGCATTTTCATTTTATATGGTGTGTTTTATTATATGTTTTTGCATATATGGTGAATTTTTCTAGTAATACCTGCTGGGTTCTTTGGCCTGCACCTAGCTTCACATATTGGTACAGTTTCATTCACGTACTAATTTTCCCTTCGGACATTGTGTTAAACGTGCAAATGACTGTATATCTACAAAATGTTTACTAGCTTTCTACCGATCTGTTGATTTAGGAATTGAGTGGCTGTAGAGGTATTCTTGCTGAAAGAAAAAATATTTCATCTACTGTCTGAAATTAATGGTGTGTGTGTGTGGTGTCTCATGACTTAAACTTTAGCTGGCATTACCTTCTCCAACCACTGCAGAGTAAAAAGTTTAGATGTGTGACTCTGCCAGTGTCCTAAGGACAGGTCTTCCAAAGTATACTCTGTAGATACACTTGAAGCAGTTTTAGTTTCCATTGATTGGAAACCGTGAGGTTAGAGAAAAAATATCCCAAATGCACTGGAATTGGTGAAGAGTCTCTCCTAACACAGGATGTAAAAGTTGTTTTATTGGTGGAAGGTGGCAAAGGTGCGCGTGGCTATACTGAGGATGTATACCATATGAGGCCACTGCTATGGCAATCAACTGAAAGATCAGGCCGTATAGGTATGAGCTTCCTAGAATTTAGCTGTTTGAATTCACTTTGCTCTACTTGTGTTTTGGGTGTTTAACACTTTGTTGCTTTGATGATATTAGTATATGGGAGCATTGTACCTAGTGATCAGACGTATTGCATGATTTTTTTAATCCAGTCCATATTTCTTATCGGTTAGGGAGAGTTTTTCGGTTTTTGTTTATGTGACCACCACATATCAATAAATGCTGTTGTTTGTTGTTTATTTGCTCATTATTCAGGGCATTTCTTGTGGTATACACCAATCTTGGTTTATATTAAAGCGAAGCCTACCATCTCAGATCTACCTATAAGGTAGATCTGGTGGCAGGTAACTGATTAATGACGTGGGAGCCCTTTTTAGGGCTAATCTTGAGTGGCCTGTAACTTATAAATCTTTAATCACCTAATATGCAATATCTAGAAAGAGGCTACTGGGGTGTAGAGTAGATGAGTGAAGCTACACGGTGTGGCTACTCCACGTCTAGTAGTGTGTGTCCTCCTACTACAAGATCTTCAGTGCGCAGGTCCTGGTATGTGGTACTTGTTTGCGCTCTGCATAGACTATCTAGCCAGCTTGCAATAGATGGTTATGCGAGCGCGGACGAGTGCGCGCGAGCTACCAGAATAAGATCTATAGTAGGAGGACCAATCCAACTAGGGCGTGGAGTACGCCACGCCGTGTAGCTTCTCAGCCTGGCTACTCACACCCCGTAGCTCTTTCAGTATTTGCATATATTGGTGATTAAAAGAGTCTATAAGTTACAAGCCACTTCAAGCATTAGCCCTAAAAAAGGGCTCCCATTAATTCTTAGTTGGACCGCCACCGGATCTACCTTGATAGTAATCCGAGATGGTAGGTTTCTTAAATTGGTCGGGTCCACCCAGGAAACATACATGCATACGGGTATTTTTTATAATAAGATTTCTGTACTGCACTGCTCCACGGTTTGTAGTAGCAGTTCTCTAACTGAGAACAATTGGAGGGTTGCTGTATTGTTTACATATTGTTGAGGGACTGTGGAGCAGTGCACTGGAAAGAGGTCACAGCCATTCAGTTACAGTTGGCAATAACAGTTTTTGTTTGTGGCACTATAGGCACCGAGTAGAGTATAAGGTGTACCATCTATAAATGCCTGCTAAAACGCTGAGTTCATATATAAAAGGCGCACTGGAATAAGGCACATCTGATTTATAAGGGATGAATGACCAGCAAGTGGCAGACCTGTGCCCAGTTCTAGGCAGCTGTGTTGCTGTCAGTACGTTTCATATATAAGGCACACTTTGATTCGGATTAGAATCAAAGGATTTTTTTGGCGCTTTATAGTCCGAAAATACGGTTAAGTGAACTTTTGCTACAAAAAAAACATGTATGGTTACAGAGATCTCCAGGGCTCCTACTCCTATGCAGTTTTGTATTGTCAAATGGCTTTTAAGCAGTGACAAAAGTTTAAAGGGTTTGTGTCACCAAGCACATGGCTGTAATGGGTCCAATGCATTGTGACAAGTACTTTACCATTTACATTATTACAAAATCTGCAGCCTTACGAGATAACTCTTTTGTCCTGGTGTGTAGCTGTGGTCCCGCTGGCTACAGCTGATTGGCCGGTTTGCGCACAAGGAGTCAGTCAGCGCTCTGCATACAGTCACTCCACACAGCTCCTCCTCCACACTGAGAGATCAGCTGACCACAATGCAGCCAATAGGGGAGGTGAGATAGAGGAGGGGCAGGGATTGTACTGTGATGGTCCACTGCTTACCAGCATCACAGAGCCTACAGCAGCAGATACAAGGTAAGCAGCCCAGACATGTCTGCGCGATGAGTCGTTCCTCCTAACATGGTCATAGCAGATGTAGCAGCCCTTCCTCCTCCACCATTAGGTCAGATCACACAGGAGCTGCAGAGATAACACAAGTTAACAGGCAGAGCTCTGCCTCTCCTGATGCAGTCCTCCTCCTGTACTCCCACATTCACGTCCTCCAGCTACCTGCTGTCCTGCAAAGGGGCCCCTGTCCTGACTAGCAGGGAAGTAGCTAAGATCAGTAACATGTGAGAAGCTTGTCACCTATTATCTCTCAAGTCCTATTATCTATCATGTCATCTATCCATCTATCTACATATCACACACACATTATATGATTATATTTTTATCGTGCTGTGAACATTATAGCTGAACTGTGACGGATGCTATGACAACATGACTGTGTTAGTTTATAAATGAGGCTGATATGAAAGTTCAGAATATGTTATTGAATATATAGGTGTACATTATATATATATATTCTTATTCAAGTACATGTGACAATGATTAAAAGGAGGGAAGCAGTGTCAGGCCTTGGTAGGTGACACAGCACCCAATAGCAGAATCCTGCTGTGCTGGGGAATCAGAAATGCAGGGACTATTTGAGCACCAGCAGGTGGAAAGGGACTCTGAAGGCTGATCACTAGGCCCTCCCACATCTGTTCTGTGTGGTGCAGAATAGAGCTGACACAAGATCATACAAACAAATAGTTCTTTTACTTTCAGAGAACCCATTACAAATAGATTTTTGAATATTTAACCTTCTTTGACGCTTTTTGTAGTAAATAGTTTTGTGGCATAACCCCTTTAAGGGAATGTATTTCAGGTGTGGAAGAACTGCATTTCTGTTCATTTACAATAATTTCCCTCTTATTTTTTAGCTGTAGATTCAGAAGCAATGTTCTCAAGACCTTAGCATGTTCTTTCTTTGCAACCTGTTTTGCAGATGCTGTTCAAAGAAACGACTGTAACGATCATGGGGTGTACAAGGACCCTTAACCTGGCAAGCAGTTTCATAAAATGCTGTGTGTGGCTCATATGGTAAGTGACCTTATCCTGGAATCGGAACAGTCTTGTGTGACTATTATTTAGCAACATGTTCAAGGTTCATGTGACTGTGACATATGAAGATGATGGCTGTGACTGCTGAGATTTGTGCTGCCTTCTGCAGTCTTTTCCAATTACAATTTGATTTCAACTTAATGCTTCTACGCCTGTTTTTTTTTTGTTTAAGGACGGATGAATCCCCAGAACCCTGCCAATCCCCACGTTCTTGTTGGATATGATTACGATTTTTGGTGCTGTCTCCCTTTGCTCTGCCTTACTGGGAAAGGTTGATGCTAGACTTATTGGTCCAACGAGACATTGACATATTTGTGGTTTGCCCGGAAAATGAGGGCTTTTAAATGGAGCTAAGAGTTTTTTTCTGCGATCTCACTGCATGGGTACGAGGTAAAAGATTATCATAAACCCTATTATGTATTACCCTTTATGTATTCTTTTTCTCTCCCTTTTTGGCATGCTTTTAAAATCATTGAAGAAGTTTCACAAGATAAAGATCGTACTTTAAACCATAAAAGCATTGTTTACATTAGGCGAGATGAAATTTGTGTATCAAATGGTTGTTTATGCCAACTGTTATCATATGAATGTAACTGTTATAAACTATTTTAAATAGGTTCGCCCCCTTTATCCAAACGCATAAATAAGTTCGTACGAAGGTTGCATGTAACAAAAAGATCAGGTCGGATGGGTCCAACCTATCTGCACTTATTTTCCGACCTCTACCATTGGGGGAGTACGGCGACCACATACACAGTGGGACTTCAGATTTAGGCAATTTACATAAAGTATATTTTATAGGAGTTGTTGGTATGAATCAACAGACCCATGTGGATTTAAATTGAAATAAAAAAACTACTTTTGGAATGAGTAATGCCATGTGGTCGTGTATAAGCCAAGTTTTTCAGCACAAAAAAAGTGCTGAAAACGTCACCTTGTGTATAAAAATAAATAAATAACATCAACTGTGTGCTGGCGCTTATGTAAGTCGGCAGCAAAACTTTTGGTCGCTGTGACAATTGGATTTTAAAAATGTTGGTTGTCATAAGATCAGGATTAACAACAATCATTCATTACAGACGCCTGTGTATAAACTGTTACAGCTGTTATTGTAGCCTAGGACAAAGTACAATAAATTACCAATATCCAGAGGTCGTTTGTAACTAGGGGTTGTTATGTAAGTCGAGTGTTCTTAAGTAGGGGACTGCCTGTACTCGATTCAGTACATTTCTCACTTATTTGTTTAAATTAGGGGGCTCAAGTATTTATGTAAGGTTTGATCCCTACGATCTCCCGTTTCTCTGTCGGCTGCAATGCATTTTTTTATCTGGGTTTTCAGTGGCTAAGATCCTTAAAGGACTGCTGTTAGAGGAGCGGAGTAGGTAAACTGATATATAGTTTTGATTGCCTGACGAATGCTTAGAAGTATGTATTTCTGGAGAATTCCCCCCCCCCCCCCACCCCCACCCCCAACAAAAAAACTGTATCGCTCCGTTTCTATACCATGCAGTGCGCAAGTTACATGTCACCCCCACATTGCTCCTCCTTATGATATGTTGACTAACCTTTCAGGTAGAGAATTTAATTTTCTGTGTAAGTGTTCAATCCTTTTGTTGTGTTGACTCGTTGATAATTATATATAATTTATCCTTTCAATAATGTATATATATGTTGTTAGTCTTGCGGCTTGGCCAGCATCGAGCATTTCCAAACAGCTAACAGATGGCATCATGCGGGTTGGATCCACTACAGCAAAGAAAGTTTCTGAGAAGTCCTGTTACAGGTGGTTTTTTCAGGCAGCTAGGTTTGCGGCAATGAAGCTTCCAAACTACGACTCTATGCACAGTGTGCAAATTGAGTTGGGTAAGTTCTTTGTTTACTGTAGCTAAAGATATTGGCTACAACTCCAGTGTAGGGCCTGTGGGGCTTAGGCCCCATGCACACGAATGTTTGCCTGGGCAAGCAGAGGCCGCATGCTGGAGACAGGATCGTGGTGCCTGGGCGTAATAAAGAAAAAATAGGACATCTTAGTATCTTTCCATGCCAGTGCAGTGAGGTGGTGTTCACCACACGATACTGTGCGATGGTTGTCTCTATGGGGACCTAGAGCCAGCTGCAGATTGTGCTGTCGGATCTCGGTCCCATCAACATTCGTGAAAAGTGTAGATAGAGTAACAGAGAGTCGAAAAGGCTAGGTTTCTCCAGGCTGCCAGTGAACCCCAACTCCTTCTTTTGATTGATAACTCAGTGTCTCCAAAATTTGCCTGAGAAAGAGAGGAAGTCCTTTTCCTGTGGTTACCATAATGCTGTCCCACTCACTGCATGCTGAATTTAGCAGTTAACACTGTGTGGGGAAACTGCAGATCTTGTCACCATACCTTGTTTGCGATGGGCACGACCAATCACCAAAGGTAGCAAAACCTTGGGGAATGATTTTTCTTGTGGGAAGAAAGTTTAAGTTGGCTCATCTGCGCTGCAATTTTCAACAAAGGAGATGGCTGAGTAAGGTGGTTTTTTTTTTTTGTTTTTTTTTTTTTTTTTTTTTTTTTTTTTTTTTTTTGCCTGTTCTTGATGGTGGTTTCCATTAAGGCTAAATCTGGCATTTTTTGTCTCTCTAGGGCCATATCTTGCTTCCCAACCATTGGATAGTTCTTTACTCTGCCAACCAAATCTTGCACCTCCTGTTACTCCGTCTTCATCCTCTCAGCCTATTTCTGCAAGCAACACTGGAAACCCCAGCACTCCTTCATCCATGACCCCAGCTCCATCAACAAACTCAACAACTCCAAGCAACAATCTGCCCTCTACAACCACACCAGGCCTTTCTACTGCTGCTAACGGGACAAACTCCATACAAGGAAACAAAACCACCAGCTTTCCTTCCTATGGGAGCATAAACAACTCTGTCCCTACACAAGTAAACTCTGTCCCGAACAACCAAGCAGGACAGCAGCAACAGAACCTGCAGCAAGCCTCTGCTATGTCAAGTGAACAAGCAGCTGCTGCAGCCGCAGCAGCCTCTGAAGTCACTGAAAGGTAAGACATGCATGGATTCGGCACCAGAGAGGTTAAAGCTAATTTTGGAGGTTTTTGGGTTTTACTTTTTTTTTTTTTGGGAGGGGGGGGAATTTAGATTCTTTATAGTCCTATCAATTGAAGTTCAAAAAGGGCTCCTATAAACCAATGACCAGGTTATGCAATTGTTTCTTATTGTTTCTTATTTAGCACAATGGAGCGTGATAAAGTTGGAGTTCCAACTGATGGGGAGTCTCACGCCATCACTTATCCTCCAGCTATTGTGGTGTACATTGTTGACCCATTTACCTATGAAAATAAAGATGAAGGTTCAAGTTCCGCTAGTGTGTGGTCCTTGGGGCTTCTGCGCTGTTTCTTGGAAATGCTCCATGTTCTTCCTCCACACCTTAGAAATACAGTTTCTGTGCAGGTATGTTAACTTCTGTTTCTTTTTTACAAGAACTTCTTTCAGAACAATGAACAACTTTTTGCGATCACATTAGCCAACAAACCTTACAAACTTAGGATTTGGGATATTTTTAAATAAAGAGTAGGTATTATGTTGCTTTCCTTTTTTTATTTTTTTTAGATTGTTCCATGTCAATATCTTCTTCAACCAGTGCGACACGAAGATCGGCAGATTTATACCCAACATTTAAAGTCCCTAGCATTCTCAGTGTTCACTCAGTGCAGAAGACCACTTCCCTGCTCCACAAATGTGAAAACTTTGACTGGATTTGGGCCTGGTCTGGCAATTGAAAATGCTCTGAAAAGTCCAGAAGTAAGTTTACCTCAACCAACTTTTCTCCCATTAGGAATATATTTATCTGAATTATGTTGTTCTTTAACTCAATCCCGACCGCCCACTGAAGAAAGATCGGACGCGAGATTTCAGTCTTGACAGATTTGACATTTCTGCTGTTTTTGTTCTCACGCTATCGGGTTGCAGAATGGGTCTTTGGCTGGCTCTCTAGACCTGGCACACACATGACCGCCAGTTCTGTAGGGATTAATTACAGGCTCTTATAGATTAAAAAAAAAAAAAGTGTAGAGGTCTACAAAGGGTCTTTGATAACCACATGGGGGGACACACAAAGTTAAAACGCACACAAACACACAATATAAATTAAATATTTAATGTTTATTTTTAAATATTTCCCTATAAAATAATCCCCGTTACACTATAAAAAATTGCATATTTGCCCTGTTTGCTTCAAACTACAATTATAAAAAGGCCCTGTGCGCTACTTTTTACGGGCAGATTTGTAGACTATATAATATATAACTGTAATATATTTTCAGAGACATTAATATATTTTAATATACAGTTATGCCATTATTATTGCATTATCTAGAATGAACATTCTCTTTTTTTTATTTATTTTTAACTATCCCTATGTGTCATGAAAAAACATGCCACAAAAATTTGAAGGTATTGCACAAAAAAGAAGTTATGCCCGGTCATTAAAGCCTTTTAAAGCCTAGTCAGAAATGGGTTAATATGGTAATTTTTGATGACACTTTTTTTTAAATTTGTTTTGTAGAGGCCGGAATGTATAAAACTGTACACGCCACCATTTATATTGGCTCCAGTGAAAGATAAGCAGACAGAGCTTGGGGAAACATTTGGAGAAGCCGGTCAGAAATACAATGTTCTCTTCCTTGGTTACTGCTTATCTCATGACCAGAAGTGGCTCTTAGCATCTTGTACAGATCTCTATGGAGAGCTCTTGGAAACTTGCATCATTAATATTGATGTGCCAAATAGGTAAGAGAAACGGAAGTAAAAATAGAGAAACTGTAATACTAAAAATAGACTGCTTTATGTATGAAGCAGATGTGTTGCCCAGGCTGTAAAACTTGTTTCATTACAGAGCTCGACGGAAAAAAGGCTCTGCTCGCCGCAGTGGTCTTCAGAAGCTATGGGAATGGTGCCAAGGACTTGTACAGATGAGCTCTTTACCTTGGAGAGTGGTAATTGGCCGTCTGGGAAGGATAGGGCACGGAGAGCTAAAAGGTAAGTTCTGATCAGATTTATGAAGGAAAAAAACTATTTTGTCTTGTATGTAATTGGGTAAGTAATCATGTGAATTCCTTTTTTCTATGTTCAGATTGGAGTGGTTTGTTAAGTCGTCGTAATTTGCAGTCACTGAGCAAGAGGCTAAAGGATACATGTCGAATGTGTGGCATATCGGCAGCAGATTCTCCCAGCATACTTAGTGCATGCTTAGTAGCTATGGAGCCCCAGGGTTCATTTGTCATCATGCCAGGTATGTAAAAACAAAAATATGCATTCTCTGTTCCTGCAAAAAATAGGTTTGTGTATTTGGGTTAACCCAAGTTCTCAAATTGCGCGCACTACTCCCACCTCTGCACACGGTGCGCACTACTCCCACTTCTGCAATCACAACACACTTACAAGTGCATTTGGGAGGTGGGGGGGTGTAATAGTGATTGTGCAACAGTACCTGCAGGACAGATCACATGTATCTCTCCAACACTAAATGCAGAATGGTGGGGGAGTTTGAGAGTGGCGGATCTCTCCAGACTTGCATCACTGTAACTGGCCAGTCTGCATTGACTGCCCACTTTCGGCGATCAATATCGCCAGACCAATCAAATTGCGAGAAAAGGTGAAGTCAGACGCAGGAAACATGAAAGTGGGAAAGAATTAACAACCTTATGTGCTGGGACTTGTCACAACTTCAACTTGTAGGGCATCTAAGACAAAGTAATCCAAATGTCCTCAAATATTGCCAATCTTGCCAAGAGCCCCAACAATGTAAATTTAAAGAAGACCTGTTGCCCAAAAAAATGCACTAGAAGATGCTAACTAAAGCGGCTCCTAGCGCTACCGCATTTTTTAGCATTGATAAACTGCTAACTTTCTTGGAAAACTCAGATAAAGCTAACAGACAATGCAGCGCCATACAATAGGAGCGCTGGACCAAGCAAACAGCGTTCCGGCGTATTCAATTGGGGGGGGGGGGGCGGTCTTCTTCTTCCCCGGACCACCCCTCCCACGCCACAGCTTGGCGGTGACTGCCAGGCTTCATGCAGCCGTCACTGCCTCCTCGTCCCGCCCTCTTACGAATGTGCAGGACCGCTGTGAGCTTGGCCTGGCGTTCCTATTGTACGGTGCTGCTGTGTCTGCTACTACCGTATGTGTGTGTGTGTGGGGGGGGGGGGTTGTGCTGACAGGTCCTCTTTAACTAATGTGCCACCTTGCTGTGTGTTATCTCCATTACAGATTATTTTGTATTATGTAAGTAGAGTTTTTAGGAATTAAACCACTATGTATAAGCATATACCTGAGCTACTCCCAACGGTGGTAACAAAACATTTCCTGGTGCTGTGGGTTTGATGCTATAGAACACAAAAATCTAAAGGCTACTAAGTATATAATTGGCAAAGTCTTAGAACATGTCATGTGTTCACATGTTTATTCTCATGTGGGTTTACTAGTTCATGGATATATAATAGTTCAAGGAACATTGGGGGTGTAATTTCTGGAACCCACACAAATCCCAAGAATGGGCTTCTGTTCTCCCTAATTAAATTAAGCAGCAAGTACAGCATGCATCCTCCCACTTCATCTTATGGGAGTGGTGGGAGTTTGTACAATTCCTTCAGTGCATTATTTCTGGGGTTCTGGTGTCTTGGTGACCACTTTAATTTGGGCCATGCTCTCAAAGCTATTTTTCCCAACTTAAGGCTTTTAAAAAGGTCAACTTTTAAAAAAAATTTTTTGTCATCCTAGCCATGTAAGGGTGGTGATTCAAGCGCAGCTGATACAATTCTTAATCTGGTTTTGGCTTGATAGTTGGGAAGTGGTTCTCTGTTGAATGGCCATTCTGTGGTGTTCCCTCAATTCTCTAACTTGTGATTAATGATAGTTTGTTTGTTTTTTTTGTTTTTGCAGATTCTGTGTCAACTGGTTCAGTGTTTTGTCGTAGCACTACATTAACCATGCAAACATCACAACTTAGTACACCGCAGGACACCTCCTGCACTCATATTCTAGTTTTTCCTACGTCGGCTTTTGTGCAAATGGCATCTGTTAATAACAACAATGAAAATATTTTCAGTACAAATAATGGTAAGTATATTTTTTTGTTTTACCATTTTAACCTTTTGAGTGCACCACAATATATAGGTTGTGGTGCAGTTAAGGCTGTTTAGAGTGTTCAGACTGTGCCTTTTCCGTACAGCTTGGGTGTCTGCTCTATTATACAGTTGAAACCTGCTGCTAACCTTGGTTAAACATGACCATGCACCTAAGCACCTTGAATACACAAGTTGGATTTGCATTATGTGACGTACCATAATAAAATCGTGCTAGTGGGAAAAATGTAACATGGCCAGCAGCGCATCCTCCTCCAGCTCTAGCAATGGTTTTAATGTGCTCATGATTATTTTGAGCTTATTTCTCTCTAACCACACCCCCCCCCCCTTTTTTTTTTTTTTTTTTCTGTACCGTAGATGGATCAGATGGTATGGGAATTTTTGATGTGTTGGATACACCTGAAGACTTGGATCCAGATCTTATCAACATTTTTCCTGCATCGCCCAGTGGATCCCCAGGCCATTCACCTGGATCACATTACCCCCATGGCGGTGATGTGGGCAAGGTAATGATGGAATGTTAAATGCAGAATTTGGGGGATTGTTCATATTAGACACTAACATTAACTTAGACATGTAACCCTCTAATAATAAGGTCTGAAAAGGCTTTGAATGGCTAAATATTTTTTTCTGAATCATTTTTTTTTTTTTTTGTTTACTGTATCCTGGACATTTTACAAGGGAAGGAAACAACTTTGTCTAAAGAGAGTGCTGTGCTGAACTCTGACACCCAGCTATCACTTTACTATTCTAGAGTAGGAGAAGTTGGAAGCCTTAGTAAACTGTTTGTGACTCACTAGACTCGACTTGCTTTTGCAATCTATAGGAGCAGGAGAAAATTGTAACTGTGCCGCAAGATATTGTGGCCCTTTTGTCAGCTTCACAGGAACAAGTTTGTTCAGTCAAACACTATGCATGTGCATGGTGTAATGAGTGGCCTGAACGACGAAAATGGAACTGAACAGATTTTGAATTCAGTTGAATTGCTCAGGGTTCAGACGGAATGTTCCAGAAAGCACATGAGGCGAGTTTGACTGTACCGATTTGCTTGTGTGAAGCCTTCTATCCTCATGTTAAATCTAAATCACACACCCTGGTTTACCATACTTGATTTTTATGTTAATTTCCTTTAGGTGCTGTCTGGCAACTTCCATTGTCTCTCAATTTTAATTTTATAGTGCATATAAGGTACATGTACATAGATTTAATTTGTAGAACAGTCAATTTTATTTTTTTCTTCCAGGGTCAAGGAACTGACCGACTACTGTCTACAGAATCTCATGATGAAGTGACCAACATCTTACAACAACCTTTGGCACTAGGTTACTTTGTTTCAACTGCCAAAGCTGGTCCATTGCCTGACTGGTTTTGGTCAGCATGTCCTCAAGCACAAAATCAGTGCCCGCTGTTTCTTAAGGTAAATGATTTTGTCAGTTGATTACCATGTAAGCCATCAATAATATATTGATTTATACAAAAACAATCATGAATAAAAATAAAGGCTTTATGTGGCCGGGAGCAGGGTTCCATGCTGCATATCTGGTGGTCCTGCCCTGGGGTTCAGGACCTGTGGAAGGGGGTCTTTGCTCTATACAACAAGTTATGGTCAGATACTATTACACCACTTCCAGAGCTTGGGCTGTTGTCTATGTTCCCTGGTTCAATTTCAGCGGCGAAAAAAGGCTTTCTGAGGCACTGTATTGCTGCCACTCGGCAAATAATCCCCAGGCTCTGGAAGTCCAGTATGTGCCCATCAAGAGCTCAGTGGGCAGAGGCCCTGAACAACATAATGAGGATGGAAGAAATGAGGGCCATAGAGGGGCTGACGGACCCGCAGTTCGATAAATATACTAAGATTTGGTCCCCTTGGATGGACTTCCGCAGCTCAACGGAATTTGCTTCTTGGATAGGAGGGGTATAGACTAGATAGGAGATATTGTAGGACCAAGTGGACGAATCCTCGCACCCCCTTACCTACCCCCCTCCCCCCTTTGCTCCCTTTTTTTTTTTTTTTTTTTTTCCCTCTCCTTCTGTGCTCCCTCCTTCCTACCCTTCCTTCACTCCTAATGTGGTTCCCGATATATGTCTGTTTTATGTGGGTAATGTTGTTAATCTTGTAGTTAAAGGGGTATTCTCGTCTGGGCATTCACATTCAGTTTCATTAATCTTCCATATATATACATTTCTTCAATTGGATGTTATTAAAAAAAATGTTTCTGTGTGAAGATAATTTCCCATAAACATAGCCATGTTGTCCCTTAGAAACGAGATAGCTTCCTCGGTTACGACCACGTCACATTTAGGCAGCAGTGGCCAGACATGCGCTATTGAGCCCTGCCTGACCTCCTGGCTTCAGCGATCATCACTACAGGACGGCTGTGGGACATGTAGTAATTCTCAGATATTTCATATACAAAAACTTTTTGTTTATTTGTGCAATCCCTCCAGCAGACGTGGCCGTATCCGAGGAAGCTATCTCGTTTCTAAGGGACCATATCACTACATTTATGGAAAATTATCTTCACACAGGAACATTTTTTTTAATAACATCTAATTGAAGAAATGTTTATTAATGACAGATTAATCAAACTGAATGTGAATGCCGAGACGAGAATACCCCTTTAAGTTAATCAAGTTATAGTCCTCTACGACTTCTGTCTTTGCATCTTCACATAGAAGTGGCCTTTACTACAGCAGTAAGATTATGTTACATGAAACGGCTATTCATATTTCTCGGTTGTACATACAGATGTATGACATTTTGTTTTATATACACTATAATACGCATGTGGACTTAGTTTGCATTTGTTCTAATGATGTTACTTAGAATGTTATTATCTGTTATTTTCAATAAAAGTTTATTGAACAGAAAAATAAAGGCTTTATAGCAAAATGTCAAATTGACAGATTTCTAAATGAGGGAAATCTGTCTTTTCCTGTGACCTAGGTAGTGGCAGATTTTTTTTTTTTTTCACACTATTCTGAAATTTTTCACACATTGACTGAATTATCATGTCTGCCAAATCCTGTTGTATAAGAGGAAATTTGTTGAGATAAACATGCTCTGTTCACTTGTTGATTTAATGGACAACTAAACTGAACTCGGTATGTCTGTTCAGCGCAGTGATACTAGGTTCACTCTGTTAAATCCTGTACATGGAGTTAGTTTATAGGACCAAAATTGCTTGTGGGCAACAGGCTTTACCCAATAATGAATTAACTGTCTTTTAAAAACTAAAAACAAAACTGCAGCATATATTTCAGTTGTTTTTTTCCCCGTATAAAAATAACAGATTGGTCTATTTAAGCTTCATTGCAAGTATATCCAACATAGTAAAAAAGAATATTGAGAACTGTGAGTAAAAATCTGCCTGTTCATGAAATGGTAGTGATGCTTTCCTACGATAACTCCTCTTCCCCTTGTTTTTAGGCCTCTCTGCACCTTCATGTGCCTTCAGTGCAATCAGATGAGTTGCTGCACAGCAAACACTCTCACCCACTGGATTCAAACCAGACTTCAGATGTCCTCAGGTATGGAGCCGTTACCTTAGTTTTAGTAGATATGAAGCTTGTGTATAACATTAACCCATTTAACAACAAAGTCTTTTTTTCCCCCTCTTAGGTTTGTTTTGGAACAGTATAATGCCCTCTCCTGGCTAACCTGTGATCCTGCAACTCAAGACAGACGTTCCTGTCTGCCGGTTCATTTTGTGGTGCTGAACCAGTTGTATAACTTTATCATGAATTTGCTGTGATATTCATCAGGAATGCTGTACGGAACAAGAATATTTTAATTGCATTGCAGGACTTGTTTCTCTGAAGCCACTCGGCCGGCAGCATTTACAACCTTGCAATGTTTTATCAGAATGGACACTTTGGATTTTTGTATTGAAGCCAGTTGTGTTTTAAAAGTCAGTCTCTTTTAACACTGTTGATCATCTCCAGTTTCGGTATTTGCTGAAAGATCTTGTGTACCTGCTGGCATCAAGTGGACGGGGATGACCTATACTATAACAATACTATAAAGCGTTGCAGCTTTGACTTTTTAAACATCCTAAAGATGTTGTGTGGATTCTAAAACCTAATATCAATATACAGAAAATGCCTGCATCTCTTATTTATTGTAAGTTTTTAAATGTGTAAATTTGTCTTATATTTCTTAACCTTTTATAAACACAAAAACAATTTTCTTAGAAGGTTTATACTGCCTTCTTGCTTTAAAGCAATTGGTTTCAGATCTATGTATTCGTCTTAATTAAAAGTTGCAGTAGGTTACTTTTAGAGTATTATTTTTTGTAAGTGGGTGGGAGATATTAAAACTTTGTATTGTTCGATGTACAGTTAAAAGGGGGAGGGGGGTAGCGGGTAATGTCCATACCATTGTGTGTGGGGGATTTACAGCTAAGCTGTAGCAGCAGAGTATATGTACAGAAATGATGATCTACACTGTGTTTATAGATTTGAAAAAGGTACTGGGTCTTAAGAATTTTTTAATGGCACCTCAGCAAACCTAATGGCAATATATCATTGACTATTGTAGGTGGATTAACCTGTAATGACACACAAAATTGGTTTGTTTTTTTTTCTTTTTACTTTGATCAGGGCTGCTGTTAATTAGTTGCTGCAAACAGCATTACTTTATATTTATAAGAGCTATACCCCCTGCCCCAAGTTCTATAGTTATGTTTGCTTTTTCTTTCTCCATTTGTGACTGCTGGTTTAACATTAAATGCAAATGGGTAAAACTGATGACCATGTCATTTAATCTGTTTAACCTAGCATGGCGTTATGCCACGCGGCAATGGAAGCAGTCATCATGGGGTTCTACGTGTGGTGGTATGGTGCCATGTATATAGACTCTCTAACACTGGTTGGTTGGCAGGATTCCTGTGTTTCTTTTCTCAGATCTTTGAAATCTTTATTATCTCGAAATCTTCCTCTATTCACACAGTACCTGGAAAGAATTGAATTGTATGCAGAGAAACCTCACTTTTTTAAGTTTGTAAATACAGAGTATTTACCTATAATGTTATAACATATAGTTACATGGAGGAATCCAGTATGCATTTTGCGTATGTGTGTGTATATATATACATAGATATATATATATAAAATATAAATAAATATTTAAGAAGAGATGAATTTTGTTTAACACTTGGTGACAAAAGCTTTCAGACATTCTTTCAAAACCGTGCAATCAAAAAGTATTTTACTTCAGAAATCTCTATATTTTTATTTTTGTTTGTTTCCTAAAGGTAATTTGAATGCCTCAGGAAATATGTTGGCATTTCTCTTACTTGGTTAAGATTTCTGTGGGATAAAGATGTTTTCTGATGTGTTGGAAATTTTCAATCTGTAATTAAATCGGTCATATTTTTATTCACTTTGTATGTAATTATTGCTGTTATTTACCTTCTACCTGGTAACTAATGAAAGAAAATGGTAATAATGCAAGAGCAAGAGAAAAGATGCTGTGTATATGTATGTACGGTAAAACTTCAATTCTCCCTGTAGCATCTGGACACTCAATATTTCTCGATTTATAATCATGGAAGCAAACGGATCCCTTGAGTGCCATATTATGGAATATTTGTATAATTGAAATGTATTCCTGAGGTCATGTCATGTATCGGTTCATGGAGCCTATGGCCTTGGTGATATTCACAACAATGTGGTGTATATCTATTGAAAGATGAACACTGGGCGCACCTAATGGAACCCAGTGACTTACAATGTTGACTGTTGTGCTACACAGATTGATCAGTCAATATCAACGAGTGTTCTCCATAAGGGCCCATGTTTTACTAGACTGGCTGCAGTTTCTCAGCTGTAATTCCATAGTCCTTCTGCAAACAATAGACATGCTAAGACGTTTTATGCTGTGATAGCCAGATAAGGCGCAGTCCATGCCCCCACATGAAGTATTTTAAATGGTATTAACCTCTTGGGGACTGCCCATAGCACATGTAGGTTCTTGAGGTTAAAGACCTGTCACCAGAATTTTGGCACCCTAACAATGCCTGCTGGGTTACAAGTACTCCCCGTATCGCCTAAATTAGCTGCCATGGAGGCACTGTACGTTAAAGGGAACCTGTCACCACATTTGCACAGCCAGTGACAAGTTCCTATAGATCTCTATTAACTGACTGATGCCCTTCTTTTAGCTAAAAATTATTTCGCTTACATCCACATAAATCACCTTTTACCTTATTTTACCTGGATTCATTTAATCCTCCCCATGCCTTATGCCTCCTTACTGGTCACAATTCATGCCATGTGACATCTCAGGTCCTTTAGCTTCTTAATAATAGCAAACTGTACCCTATGTATGTATGTATCTGAATGCATGAACTCACACCCACCTCCATGGACTTCTAGTCCTCTCTATACTCCATGGAAACTGCTGTGACTTCATGTAATCACCTGAGGTACAGTTTGCTATTCTTAGAAGTCTGAAGGACTTGCGATGATGTCACTGACCATATGTCATGAATGTAACACATGTAAAAAGATTTGACACAATATTTCCCATCTGTACATAGAGGTTTATATGTCTGTAGTAGAATATTAGCAGACGGTCCCCAAGTACAAGGAGGCAGAGCAGAATACAAAGCAGTCAGTCAGAATAATGGGACGTGGTTTACTGGTATCTATGACTCTTCTCTCTCAGGAGAATCAGAAAAGCTGATAATCCTTTATCAGCAGCCATTGTTAGTGGGGGGAAATCAAAATCTGGTGACAGGTCCTCTTTAATTACAGACTTTCTGATGTGCAAATTGGCTTTCCTGATTTGTTGCCTGGCTTTGGCTCTTCTCTCCCTGGCTGCCACTAAACCCAGCCCCCTTATTTTGAATGGCAGCTTTGTGTCTCTTCTAGTAATCAATTAGAGACATATAAAGGTCAATTTACTTATAGGAAATATTTACATGTTGCCTTGTTATATTTATGTCATGTGACCACAATGACATCATCTCGGGTCCTTTAGCCTCCTAACATTGGCAAACTGTACCCCCATGTATGTACCTGATCACATGCGATCACAGCATGGATGATGGAGAGTAGTAGAAGTCAATGGAGGCTGCTGTGATTTCATGTAATCAGATACAAACATGGGTACATTTTGCAAATGTAACGGCCATGGGACCTTCAATGACATCACCTTGGTCACATGACATTAACTGTTGAATAGGAAGGAGGCATTGGGAGTAGATGGGAGGGGCCTGATGAGCAGGGTATGCCCCTCTAATTCCAGGTGATCTAAGATGAAGTTGAATTATGGGGATGTAAGGGAAACTTTTCAGCTAAAAGAAGGGTAACCTTTAGGTTCAATTGATGCCTGGCAACAGTCATGGCAGTTAGCTGTTCGTTTCAAAGCTGATCAATTTACATAAGTAACAGCTTTACATGGACACACACACACACACACACACACACGGGTTGCTGATTGGTTGCCATGATAGCTGGAAGGCTCTTATGGCTGCCATTTGTAAGAGCTGTATATTTACATTATACTGCATTGTTTTGCTGTATATTGCAGGAACAATCGGACCCCCTATTGCTTAAACACACTAGGGACACTTAACCTGCAAACAGGCTGTGTCCTTTAAGGGGTTAAGGCTTGGTCCTTTTTTCAAATTTGGCCAGTGTCTCCTCCTGTGGTATTAACTTTTCAACGCTTTAAGATATTCCTGTGTTGTTTTTGGGGGGCAAAAATTCAATAATATAGGAAAAATGAAAAAAAAAATCAGTGGATCACCTGTTCAAGCTAACCTGTAAAAGTTAATAAAAATTTTTAAAAAACATTACCTAAAATAATTTTTTTATAAAAATAATTAATTAAATAAAGTTAAAGTCCCCTAAACACAAATATTCCCTATACACATGCAATAAAGTGAAAAAAACACAAAATCGCCAAAAAACCCCACATATTTGGTATCGCCGCGTCCGTAACAATCCGTACAATAACTCAGAAATATTATTGGACCCGCTCAGTGAACGCTGTAAAAACAAAACCCGAAAAACACGCCAAAAATGTACATTTTTCATAAAATCTCTACACAAAAATGTTCTAAAAAGTGATCAAAAAAAGTTATGTGCACAAAAATGATACCACTGAAAAGAACAACTCAACACGTAAAAAATAAGTTCTAAACTAGCTCTGTCAAAAAAAATTTTTTTAAGTTACGTCTCCGAAAAGATGTCAATGAAAAAACAAATGAGATTTCCTCTATATTAGTTTTTATCCAGTAAAATTGTAAAAGAAAATGAAAAACTATATAAATGAGGTATCACTGTAATCATAGTGACCTATAGAATGAAGATAATATAATATTTTTAGTGTACGGTGTACGACCCCCAAAAAATACGAAAAGAAAGTAAACCAAAATTGACAATTTTCTTTTCACCCATACATTCAAGAGTTAATAAAATCTCATCAATAAGCTAATGACCCACTAAAATGAAGTATTTGTAAAGTGCATCTCATGTCGCAGAAAATAAGCCCTTATATGTCCAAATTGCCAAAAAAATAAAGATTGTATAGCCAATAAAAAGTGACAATGCATAATCTGCTCTGAATGGTGCAGCTTCCCTTCGATGCCCTGGTGTGTGCCCATACAGCAGGTTACCACCACATATGGGGTATTGTTATACGCGGGAGAGATTGGGTATCAAATTTTGTGGAGCGTTTTGGTATTTTATCCACTGAGAATTTGTAAATTTTTTGAAAAACACATTAATTTAGCCAAAAAAAATTTACTTTCAAAATTGCATCCGATTTTGTTTTAACCCCTGAAGGGTTAACAAACTTCATAAAAGTTGTTTTACGTACGTTGAGGGGTGTAGTTTCTATAATGGGGTAATTTATGGGGTTTTACTTTATTTAGGCCTCTCAAAGTGATTTGAAACCTGAGCAGGTCTCTCAATAGCAGTTTGAGTTTTTTTTAATGAAAATGTGAAAAATCGCACCTAACGTTCAAAGGCCCATAACATCCTACAAAAATAAGAGTATGTATAAAAAACCATGTCCACATAAATTAGACATTTACTGAATGTTAGTTATTACACTTTTTTGCGGTTATGACTATGTATGGAAAAAGTAGAACATTTTGAAGTTCGAAAATCAAGAATTTTTCCAAATTTTCACCAAATATCTGATAAATGCAAAACATACCACCAAAATTTTTCAACTAACCTGAAGTACAATGTGTCATAAGAAAACAATTATAACCACTTGTAGTGACACAGGGCAGATTTGAAAAAATGGGCCGTGTCAGGAAGGTGAAAAGTGGCTTCAGCATTAAGGGGTTAATGGTGTGGGAAACAGTTGGCCATCCCACCCCAGCAATGTCAGGTTGCTGCTGATAACCAGCCAGATACAATGAAGCAACAGCAGGCTGACATAATTGGGGTCCATTGGGGAGCATGGCTTTTGGGCGTTCAAAGCTTAACAATACCAGCCTTTTATTCATTTAAAATGCTGGGTATATAAAAATGTTGGATTTTCCAGAAACTACGTTACTAAATGTTAGAACTAAAAATAATGGCATCTTCTGCCATGTCATATAACAACATCCAACCCTTGTCCTGCCAACCCTATGGCAACAACCCTAGCCTTGCTATCTGTAGCCTACTAACCCTATCCCTGCTAACCCTACAACATAAACACTAGCCCTGCTATACTCGGTAACCAATGCCCCCTAACCTTTAATCTGCTAGCCCTAACCCTGGAGTAGGCTATAGCTAGTGAGCAGGCATGGAGAAGGAACGCCCCATGCCAGGCCACTGGTCTTATCACACCCCTCCATCCTTCCTCGGCTTGTAGTTTTCGTAAGGGCAGAAATGGACACAATTCCTGGCTGTGTGCTAGGTATTGTGACCATTTATGGGCTTGTATGCCAGAAAACAGATTTAAAAACTTAAATAATTCCTCCCCACAGACACCCTGAACAACCTGCCACCTCCAGTACACTCATTGGATAAAAACCTCTTGATTTTGAGGGTGATTCTAAAAATCACCTTTCCTGTTCTTAACTCCTTGAGACATGCTAGTAGCTTCTTTTCTTTCACTGACCATTTTCTTGGATCTATAACTCCCCTATATAAGTGTGCCCCAGTCCCAGTTTGAGGCATCCATAATGAGGATCACTGGAGGCACGTAACATTCCGTTACCTGCCTGTACCACCAGGTGAGTTCTTGAATGACAGACAGGAGAATGATCATCAGTTTGTCCAGAGACTACAAACTTCTGGTCCACTGATGCAGGATAGATAAGTGTAGTTTCCTTATATGTGTCTTTTCCCAGGATACTTCTTCTATGGCAGATGTGAGTATACCCAGAACCAACATCACTTTTTCGTTCTCAGACTAAGAATCAGACGCCTGACTGCTTTCTTCAGACGTTGGATAAGTTGATCACAAACCCCAAGTTCTGCTTGGTGGATGGGGCAAATGAGGACTTCCTTCATACTGATTATAAAGCCTTGTTCCTGTTGCCTTCAGAGCTATTGCCAGATTCCTTTAATTAAAAAAATCCTAAAAATTTTAATCACCCCCTGTCCCTAGAACTGATTGCAACAAATAATAATTTTTTTAGAAAAAGTGTTCAAAAGGTTGTACAGTTCCCAAAATGTTTGCAAAGAAAACCTTAGCTCATCCCACAAGAAATGACACCTCACACAGCTCTGTACACTGAAGTATGAAAAAGTTATTAGCACCAGAATATGGCAAAACAAAGAAAAACATTTGAAACACAATAAAACCTATATACATTTGGTTTACCAGTGATTGCACCAACCCAAAGAATAAAGTAGACATGTCATTTGGGACGCACAGTGAAATCCGTAAAAAACAAGTTCACAAGAAAATGGTGCACATGCATTTTTCCACCAATTTCACTGCATTTGGATTTTTTTCCCCACTTCCAAGTAGAGGGCATGGAATATAAATACCGTCACTGAGAAGTGCAGGCCCTCACACAGCTCTTTACATGGAGAAAAGTTATAGATTTTTGAAGATGGGAAGTGAAAATGGAAATGCAAAAACAAAAAATGTCCGGGTCGTTAACGGGTTAAATACAAATGCAAGCTCCAAAGACATTCTCTTCAGTGACAGCAAGCTGGCATGTCAGTTTTAATAGATCCGGCCCTCTATGTGTGCAGGACGTGCTCACTAGGAGAGATGGGAACTAAACATTAGGCAGAACCAGGGATTTCCCAGCCTCCTCCCCCTCACACAGTATTTGGGTCCTTTCACAAAGAACGCGACAATCTCTACACGTAGAAACGCAGAAGTCAGCCAATCACAGGTTTTTTTTTTTATCATTATGGCTTCTCCTATTTGTGAATATCCTCCAAGCTTCTCGTTGGATGTAAAGAATGATAGGCGTGCCTAAGTAATGCCGGAAGTGCATTGGAGCGCCTCCCACATACTTCCGGTTCCTCGGCGCACATTCATTCCTTGGTTACAGGTTGCGGGCTCTGTCGTATCGCAATAGAACATATAGCCATATAGACATAGAACTGAACGTGCCTAGCGTTATTGTGACCCTGCTCCTGTACGATGTTTCCGGAGACACATCCCTGACGCCGGGTGTCTACATTGCCGCGTCCTGTAGTGCGTCTCCTTGCGTCACCTGGGACTGGGAGCGCTCACGTTATACGACCGGCCTGTCTGCGGGGAGGTATCAGGTACTAGTAGTGGACTGGCTGCTTTCCATACAGCTTTTCTGGAAATAACCCAAAGCAGCTTTCCTGGAAATAACCCAGAGCTGTACGATAGGAGTTCTGACTCTGGTGCAGGCATGGAACTCTAGTCCATTTGTGTGTGTTTATGGGCTCAGAACTAGTGGACCTTATGTTTACATTTGAGGTTCCATGTCATTTGGCCAATTCTGAAAATTGATGCTTCTAGCCATAGCCTATCATTGCCCAAAAGCAAATACTCTCCTCTCTAGAACCGATCAACATATCCCTACTGTTAATTTCGCTGCTCAATTTTGATTTTCAAAAGTCATGCCTTTGGCCAACATTATTCACTTTCCTTCTTTTAGTGTTTTGTTATGGGAACAGCTAGGCAAAGATGCGGTCTGTATTCCAGACATATAGATCTGATCTATGTCGTTCATCATTTTAATAGAAAGCATAGTGCTGCACCAGATTCATTAGATGTGCCGGAGCTTCTGATGGATATGTAATTTCTCAACCTTTAAAAAATGACTGAATATGGTCCATCGCTTGTTCACACAGCTGCTGTTATGCCGAGCCATAGTTAATGCAGGAAGAGATTTTGCTCCTTTAAGGACCTGGCCCTTTTTTTTGTTTTTTTATTTCTATTTTTCACTACCCACAATCAAAAATCTATAACTTTATCTTTTTTTACACATAAAGAGCTGTGTGATGGCTTGTTTACTGCGTAAAAAAACTGCATTTCATAGTGATGGTATTTATTCTTCCATGCCGTGTACTGGGAAGCGAGAAAAAAAAAATTCAAAATGCAGTTAAATTGGTGAAAAAACGCATGTGCGCTGTTTTCTTGTGGGCTTGGATTTTACGTCTTTCACTGTGCGTACCAAATGACACTTTATTCTTTGAGTCGGTGTGATCACGACGATACCAAAATTGTATAGGTTTTATGTTTTCCTACATTTACAAAAATTAAAACCACCTGTACAAAAAAGATTTTAGACTTTATTTTCTGGCGCTAATAACTTTTTTATACTTTGGTGTAGGAGCTGTGGATAGTGTCATTTTTTGCAACTTCTGATGAGGTTTTTGATGCTAGCATTTTTAGGGCTGTACGACCTTCTGACTTTTTATTGAATTTTTTAATATTTATCAAAATGGCCAAAAAAGTGCATTTTTGGATGCGGCGATATCGAGTGTGTTTATGATTTTTACTGTTTATTTATATTTATATCAGTTCTAAGGAAAGGGGGGAATTTGAATTTTTAGGGGGTTTTTTAATTTTTTTTTTTTTTTTTTTTTTTTTTTACTTTTACTATTTTTCAGACCCCCCTAGGGTACTTTAACACTTGGTTGTCTGATCCTACCATATACTGCCATACAACAGCATGGCAGTATATGGGGATTTTCATCCTCATACAATGTGCAATTAGCACTCAGTAATGAATGGGTTAAATCTAGACAGCCTCCAGTCTGTCATGGCAACTGATCGCTGCTCCCCGATGACGTTGCAATATGCAGCAAAGACTTACCGGCTATGGAGAGGGCTCAGCCTATGCAGCCGACCCGTGACGTGCTATTACGTCACGGGTCGTGAAAGGGTCAAGGGAAGATTATAGGAGGTGGACAAAGAAGCATACTACACTGAGCAGATATATTAATTTCTTGGATTCACATGTACTTCTATGAAATGTTTGAATAGTGTCTGTTCCTGTGGTACCAGTAAACTACTCTCACTTGGATATTGGAAGGGTTTCTTCTTCCTTCCATCACATAGGTATTCTCCCTGGCATTTTACTATTTACCCTTTATACCTTAACCCCTTTGTAACCAAGGGTCCTTGGTGCCGGAATGTCCAGGTCAATTTATGACGTTCTGCTATGCGCTTCTTTAAATGACGATATCTCTCAACTTATTATAACTATTTTCATTTGTTTTTGTTTTTTTCATGACAAGTGAGACTTTATCTTGATAGGATACTTTTATTGCATATTTTTTCATTATAACATTAGCTGATAAATAACTACAAATGTGAAAAAAATAAGCTTTTTTGTCATTACTAAATAAACTGGTACTAAAATATGTTATAAACATGTACAGTGTCATCGCATCCCCCTTTCCCAAGTGCAACTATAGATGCTGAGTGTGCATGTACTTCTGCAGGCTGTAAACCAAAATTATTCCTGCAACTCCTTCTACATACTGCATTCAGCTGACAGGCTGGAGGAGGGTAGCACACTTCAAACACCTACCGTATATACTCGAGTATAAGCCGACCCGAGTATAAGCCGAGACCCCTAATTTCAACACAAAAAACTGGGAAAACCTATTGACTCGAGTATAAGCCGAGGGTGGGAAATGCATTGGTTACAGCCACCCAG
This sequence comes from Engystomops pustulosus, assembly GCA_019512145.1. NCBI lineage: Eukaryota > Metazoa > Chordata > Amphibia > Anura > Leptodactylidae > Engystomops > Engystomops pustulosus. Next base: position 125,484,081 of record CM033642.1, on the reverse strand, counting down.
TATATAGTCTGCCAGCCCCTGTAGCATACAGCCTACCCAACCCCTGTAGCATACAGCCTACCCAGCCCCTGTAGAAGGAAAAAAAATTACACTGTACTCATCTTTCCGACGTCCCCCATAGGTCCTCTTCTGTCTCAGACAGAAGAGGACCTATGGGTGACGTCAGAAAGGTGAGTTTTGTCTTTGTTTTTAGTTGACTCGAGTATAAGCCGAGTTAGGGTTTTTGAGCACAAATTTTGTGCTGAAAAACTAGGCTTATACTCGAGTATATAAGGTATATCTCCTGGTACCTAGAAACACAAATCTGGTATCATATTAAACAGGAGAATCTCCCACTTTTTAAGATATCCACTTACACTTGCTTTCATCCACTTAAAATTATAGTCAGACAACTCAAATAAAAAGCTGGTTATAAAAAAAAAAATCTAAATTTTTATTGCAACTTTAAGAGTAGATTTCTCCAGTTCTGAGAAGGGAGGTCAAATCTGATACCAGAATTGTGTTTATAGGCGCCAAGGGTTAACCTACCTTGTAGCAGAAAGTTGAATAATTGTTTCTTTTTTAGGAGTCGCCACAATGGGTGACAGTTCTTCTCTGCAGTATGTCAGCCCATATGCCTTTGAAGCAATGCAGAAAGTGGATGTAATACGGTTGGCTGCACTGAGTGATCCAGAGCTGAGGCTGCTGTTGCCCTGTCTTGTCCGTATGGCCTTATGTGCTCCAGCTGACCAGAGCCAAAGCTGGGCTCAGGACAAGAAGTTGCTTCTCCGGCTTCTCTCTGGAGTGGAAGCGGTTAACTCAATTGTCGCCTTGCTTTCTGTAGATTTTCATGCACTAGAGCAGGATGCTAACAAAGAACAGCAATTAAGGTATGTGGCATGTTTTCATTTCATTATTTGTGTCATCAGGGTTGCAGATATCCTCAAGTCTTTTTGGCTAACTTGTCTAGAAATGAATGTAGTGGCTACCCTACAATTTAAAAGGAATGGAGTAAGAAACAGGGCAAACCATTGTTTTCGCGTTATCCTGTAGTGCTCATATCCTTTTTCTGATGCAGTGTACATAGAAAAGTAGTGAAAAATTTGTTGGATAGTGTGTGTGTGTTTTAATTTTCTTAATTTTTCTTTCCATTGTCTTCTAAGACAGTGATTTTCAACCTTTTTTTGAGCCGCGGCACAGCACCAACCAAAATAGCACAAAATGACACTAAAACAGTCATATTATACATATAGTTAATAATATAGATTCTAAATTTATTTTACTCAGTGTGAAACCTGGACCTGTTTCGATAAACACAAAAGGGATATCCTGGCAGGAATGGTGGAAAAACACACACGAAGCTCTTCCTCAACAGTTCTCAGTTTCTCCCTGTTTTTAGTATATGGTGCTGATTATTATGTGGCTCATATACTGCAAAATAAAGGGGTACTATGGCCATGAGGCCAGAGTACAAGTGCCGACTCATATACTCAGCATATAAGCTGGTACTTGTAGTACTCATGTAGTTCTCATTTTACATTTCTCATTGTTATATGCAGTATACTGCTGGAGTACTAAAAGTACCAGCTCTTATGCTGAGTATTCTGCCAACAGTTCATATACTCAGGCAAAAGCTCATATAGTCAGCATTATTGGTGGGCATTACCTTGGTGGTGGACAAATGCGAGAGTCTCTCCGCTCTCAGGATGATGCGTCGGCCTCGGTGACGTCATGTTGTCGTGCGAGGTTCAAAGCTTGCGCATGTGTTATTGTACACGTCTCCTACATTGTAAGAAGCCGTAACTGCGCATCGCTGGGAAACAAAACATAGGGGGCACCGTAGTTTGGGGAACTTTCCCCGCGGCACACCCCACCATGTGTCGCGGCACACCCCACCATGTGTCGCGGCACACCCCACCATGTGTCGCGGCACACCCCACCATGTGTCGCGGCACACCCCACCATGTGTCGCGGCACACCCCACCATGTGCCGCGGCACACCGATATACAAAAGCTGCGGCATTAGGACCATTTTAACTAAATTACCTCTGCCTATCGGGGAGAGAGGTAGTTTACACCACATCTGGATCTTACTCATAATACGAGAAAGTAGCGGTTCTAGGTTGTCCTTTATATAGTCCTTTGGTTGTTTAGTGACCATCACCCCTAAGTACTTAATCTTAGATTCCACCTGAAGAGAACCCACGGTGCTGGGGTCCCCAGGGATAGGATCAAGAGGGAGTAGGACTGATTTGTTCCAGTTAATACTGAACCCTGAGTATGACCCAAAAGTCTTAATTATATCCATTGCTCCTGTGAGTGACTTATCTGTATCCCCGAGGTATATCAGCATGTCATCAGCATAAAGGGAAACACGTTCTTCCCGGTCCCCCCCTGCAAATCCCTGTACTTCTGTGGTGCTTCTAAGTATGGCCGCTAAAGGTTCTATTGCGAGCGCAAACAAAAACGGAGAGAGCGGACAGCCCTGTCGCGTCCCTCTCTCCAGTTCAAAGGCATCAGAAACCAGCCCGTTAACTTTAATTCTTGCTTTTGGACCATTGTATAGCAGCTGAACCTTTCTAATAAAATTATGGCCGAAGCCCATTCTACTAAGAACGGCCCATAAAAAATCCCACTCGACGCTATCAAAGGCTTTGGCAGCGTCGAGTGAGAGAACCGCCCTGCCATTCCTACCATGTCCCTCTGCCTGAATATTAAGATATAATCTTCTTATATTAACCGCCGTGGACCTATCCGGCATAAATCCCGATTGGTCCGTGTGCACCAGGGAAGTGATTACATTATGAAGACGATTGGCCAGGGCTTTGGCTAATAATTTAATATCAACAGGGAGCAAGGATATCGGACGGTATGAGTCCGGGTTCCTCGGGTCCTTTCCTGGCTTTGGCACCAACACCACTATTGCCTCACGCATTGATGGTGGGAGGGTACCTTGCTCTGCTGATTCTCCGAACACTTGCAATAACTTAGGCAACAGTAGCTCCTGATGTTTTTTAAAGAACTCCCCTGGTAACCCGTCTAATCCTGGGGCCTTGTCATTAGGAAGAGACATTAGTGCCTCTTCTAGCTCTTCTAGGGATAGGGGGGCTTCCAAACTTTCAACTTGTTCTCGTGATAGACGCGGCAGGTCTATAGCTTCCAAATATTCCTTTACATCCTGTGCACTACGACTTAACCTGGTTTTGTAAAAGTCTTCATATAATGTATGAAAGACCCCCAGTATTTCTTTATCACCAGTCACTATAGAGGTATCCGGAGCCTGTATCTCTCTTACCTGTGTAGTGCCCTTCTGAGCAGAAATTATAGTTGCAAGTAAGTGACCCACCGCTTCTCCCTGAACGAAATATTTTTGTTTAAGAAAGAATTTTTTGTCCTCCGCTACTCTCAATGTATGTTCTTTCAAAAGAGTCTGAGCCTCCTTCCAATTAGTCTCTGTCCCTGGCACTGGGTTCTGCAAATATTCCCGTTCAGTGGAAAGGACCCTCTGCTGTAAATGTACCGTCAGTTCCCGCGATCTAGCCTTATGTCTGTTAATATGTTGTCTATAAATTCCCCTAATGTACATCTTCATAGCATCCCACACCAATCCATCTGTGCTTGACTCCTCATTGTCCTGGAAAAACGCCTCTATTTCCCTACGAAACAAGTCTCCCTTATCCACTAATTGTATCCAAAAGGGATTTATTGGCCAGCTACCTACCTGACGCGGTACTTCTGAGGGGATAACTAAGGTGACCAGAACTGGGGAGTGGTCTGATACGCTTCGGGGCAGATACTCCACCCCCTTAATATATCTGTGCATGGGTGGTGATATTATAGCCAAGTCTATCCTAGAGAGAGTATTATGTGAACTGGAATAGCATGAATATTGCCTGGTATTAGGATGTGTGACCCGCCAATAATCATACCAACCAACCTCATCCAATAGTCTAGCCAGCACAGTAACACTTTCAGGACCTGCTCGCGTGGCCCCCCCAAATCTATCACAAGCCGCTGATAGGACCATGTTATAGTCCCCCAACATCAGGACCGGGACCTGCGGTAGGCCATTAACAAATGTAAGTATCTTTTTAATGACCTCACATGTAAACGGTGGAGGAATATATAATGCTACCAGTATTTGAGGTATCTTGTGAATAGAACAATGTAGGCACACAAATCTCCCATCCGTGTCTATCAAGGAGGAGAAGCATTCAAATGGAATTGAATGGGGCACCAAAATACTAACCCCTCTAGAGTGTGTCGAGTATGTAGAATGATAGGAATGTGATAACCATCTTTTTTGCAAGTAATGCGTGTTGTCTTTGGTCAGATGCGTTTCACATAGACATATTATAGCTGGCTTATGCTGCTGAATTGTAGAGAAGACTGCCATTCGTTTAGTAGCGTCTCCTAAGCCTCTAGTGTTCCACAAAATCACATTATACTGCTTAGCCATGTGTGCATGATTCATCATATACCTCAAATTCGTCTACCGTAAGTACCCCCAGGAGCTGACTCTTCCCTCCCCCCAAACCAAAAATCCCCCCACATAAACTCACATTAACAACATTCCCCCAAGTATGGGAGATAGGGGCAATACATTTACTTTCCCGTACCTTTAGAAGGCACCAAACCAACAATTGTAACTTATGCATATAAGTCATTTACCGTAATATGCAGATCTATAATACCCAAACTGAGCTCCTGTCCACAATAAATGTTGACATTAGCATACTAGCAAGCATTTATGCAACAATATGAACTTTAAAGTATGAACTTTACACCCTTTTAGAAAGAAAACGGAAATAAAAGACTTCTTCCCCTACAAGAAGGAGAAAGAAACAATATATAATCAGAGGGTACTGCTCATGGCTCCTCCCGGTCTGCGCTTCGAAGCCTTCCTTCATTAGTGTCCAGCCACTTTGCAGCTTCTGTTGCCAGATCGAAGAAATGGGTCGTATCAAATGCCACCACCCTCAATCTTGCTGGGTAAAGCATGGAGTATGGGACCTGTAGGGCTCTCAACCGACGTTTTACCTCCACAAATTTCACCCTTCTTTTTTGGACTTCAGCAGAAAAGTCCGGATAAATAGATATTTTCTGCCCATTGATGGTTAAATCCGGATGGTCCCTTGCTGCTCTCAAAATAGAATCACGATCCTTATAATGCAGGACCCTTAGAATGAAGGATCTTGGTGCTGCTCCTGGCGGCAAGGGTCGAGATGGAACCCTATGGGCTCTTTCTATTGCAAACAGCGGGGACAGGACCTCCTTCCCCATTTTTTCGTTCAACCACGATTCTATGAATGCCACCGGATCTTTGCCTTCAGCTTTCTCAGGAATACCGACAATCCTCAGATTATTCCTGCGTAACCGATTTTCAAGATCGTCCGATTTTGATATAAGCAGGGACACATTGTGTGCCAAGCGCTTTAATTCTTTGTGAACTGGGGGCAGTTGGTCTTCAATATCACTGACTCTGTCCTCCACCGCATGGACTCTCTCATTTGCTCTCCGGAGATCTTGCCGGATTAAGTTAACATCCTCTTTCAGGCCTCCAATATGATTATTCATAGCCAACAGTGCTGAGCCACAGTGTGCAACTGCCAAAAATACATCTTTAATAGTAGGCTCCTCCGGGACTTGCAGAGAGGCTTCTAGATCTGCCGCAGGACCAGGTTGCAGTGGCCCCTTAGGACCCCTTTTTGATCGTTGAGGCAGCGGGGTTTCCACTTCCTCCTCCATGTCTCCATCAGAAAGTGCTGGTTCAGACTCCACTGACGGGGTTGCTTTTGCAGCTTTTGGAGCAGATTTTCCTGTGTCCCCCCGTGCAAAGCGCTCCAGACGTGCGGCTACGTCCTGAAACCTCACAGCTGAGGTGTCCTTAGGATGTTTTGCTGGGGTATTAGGGCCGCAATCCTTCCCCTCCTTTTTTCGTGCGCCAGAACGCGACATGGCAGGCAGAAATAGGATTATCGCAATGGAGTGAGGGAAGGACAGGCCAAAGAAATACTAGTAGGGAACTCCTTGTCCTATTTACTGAGAGTCCAGGGGTCTGGGCAAGGCAGTAAAAGTAATGTGAATTATATACAGCAGATACCTGGCAGTAATGACGGAGACTTAGCTCTGCGAGTTGCGGCCTTATGCTCGATGCAGCCTGCTCTTCCCCAGGAATGGTGCTGAGCCGTCTGTCACTGTGTCCAACTCCTTGTTCTCTGCAAAGTCCCACTCAGGACCCGCATCAGTGCTCCGAGGGCTTCAGGGACCCAGGCAGTATTCACTGCTCACCCTCTCTCTCCTCCGCGGGTTGGCACTGTCTCTGCGCGCCTCTGGGTCTCCCTGTCAGAAGCACGTGGCAGGAGAATATGGCCGCCTCCGTCTACTATCTGGCAGCGCTCGCACTCGGGCAGCGCTAAAACGCAGGACCAGGCAGTATGTGTAGCCGTCCCTCTCTCTTCCTCCGGCGCCTTCTCTCCTCGCTGCCTCTCTTCACCCCTCGGTCTCCGCTGCAGCAAGATGGCGGCCGGAGCACCCGACTGTGCTCTGCACAGGATAAGCCGCTTTCCGCCGCGCGCTGTATACTCCGGTAAGGTCACCGGCTAGATAGGGCTGACCGGAGCGTTCTCCCGTTCTTTCCTCGGGTAAGTGGGCTGCTAGTCACCAATGTGCAGGATGGTACAACAGGATAATGTGCAGGAGCTCAACTCCGTGCGTCTTACTCCATCGCTGGTCAGGCCACGCCCCTGTAATATTGTTTTTACTCTGTTTTGTCATTTATAGGTCAGTAAGCTTTATAGAACATAATATAACACGCGCACACACACACACACTTCTCATGTGCACACGCATCTCATGCGCACACATTAGAGCTTAGATAATACACATCACGAGTCTAAACAAAATCTAGCTCGTAAATGGGTACATTAAACATTAGGGGCTTGAATTCGGCACATACCCTACTTTGTAAAGAGCCCCGTTCACCAACAAATACAATGTGAGTGAAAGGAGGAGGATTTAAACACATAAGGGTAGGGAAGGCAAATGGTGAGAACATGGAGGGAAGAGGGGTAGGGAAAAGTGGGGTAAAGTTGTCTCTAAGTCTTTATTAATTTGCAATGTGGAATTACATTTGTTGGAAGTACCAATGCTTACAGGAGCTCCGCAGAGGTCACCCAGTTGGTGCAAGATGCAGAATCTCGGAAGGCTAACCATGGGTTCCAAATAGCGAATAAGGCAGTAGTTTTATCATCTATTGCTTTCAGTTCTTCCATCCTGAATAAGTGTTTCAGGGCAACAACCCAATCCGCCTAGAAGGCTCTTCAGTCGAACCCACTTCCTTGGTATGGACTGGGGCGTTGCCATGAGAAAATGTTACTGGAGGCGATTTTTTTTATTTTGGAGATAGGACCAGGAAGAACTGATAGTAAGGCCTGTTCTGGTAGGAGTGTAATGGAGGAGTGGGTGAGAGAGTTATAAAGTGTGACATCTTGCCATAAAGGAGAAATCCGCGTTAACTCCAACAAATGTATATCATTGTGCCTACACCTCAAACAACAACTAGGAACCTGTGGGTACATCTGATACAGATTCAGTGCGATACCACTGAGATAGTATTTTAAAGTCGAAGTCCTGAAGATGACAAGATACAGACATTTTGAGTTGACATAAAAGCTTTACTCCATTGTTCCTCAGTGAGGTCTTTGCCCGGAGCTGAGTTTATTAAGAGACAAAGAATGATTTTTGGATAACTATAGGGAGGTTTTGAAGAACATGGAGGTGGTGAGGCAAGGTGTCCATCTTAAGTTCAATAACGCTGCCAAACTATGATAGGGTCAACAACTGCCATTTATTTAAGTCCATTGTGATACTTTTGAGCAGAGGGTCGTGATTAAGAGAAAAATGGGCAGGAGGGGTCAGAGTGTATGTGAACCCCAAGGTATTTTATAGAGGAATCTGGCCAGTGGAAAGGGAATGTCGATTTCAGGGAGGTAACCCCAGAGGCTCGCAGAGAGATATTGAGGTTTTCCAACTTCTGTACATTTTACTTTGAAGTTGCTTACTTTGCTAAAGGTATCAAATTCCTGTAGTATAACTGGCAGAGAAATTCTGGGCTTGGATGCATATAGAGGCAAATCGTCAGCAAATAGGGACATTTTGTGACTCGCCCTGCCTGTCTGTATCCCTTGCCAGGGATTCCATGACAAGGACATATAAAAAGGAGAGAGTGGGCACACCTGTCTAGTCCCATTTGAGATCCTTAAAGAGTACATGTCACCCAGAAATTGCAGCTCCTAGTGCTAAAACAAACGCAGCAGAGTTTCAATGATGGCGTTATCGGAAACCTCCAATAACGATATCAAACACTGCTGCGGAGTACAATAGAAATGTCGGCCCGCTCTCAAATCGGTCCAGCGTTTTCATGGGGGGGCTTCCATGGCGCTGCCTCTTCCCTGGACGGCCCGCTCGCTCCGTAGGCCGGCAGTGACCGTCATGCGGCAGTCACCACCGCTAATCCCAGCTCCTTAAGAGTGCGCCGGATCGCTTTGAGAGCGGTCTGGTGTTTCTATTGAACTCCGCAACGGTGTTGGATAGCGTTATCAGAGGTTTCTGATAACGCTATAATTGTAACACTGCTGCGTTTGTTTTAGCACTAGGAGCTGCCTACTTTAGTAAGCAGCTCCTAGTGCCGAATTTCTGCGTGACCGGGCCTATTTAAAGCTGATAAGAGGGTCCTATTTACAATACAATTCGATTACAATAAAATGCCATAATCCTCTCAATCATGTGTTTTCCCAAGCCTGTCGAGCGCAGTGGGGCCTGTAGAAATCTCCAATCCACTTGATCAAGTGTTTTCTGTGTCCACCAATTGTGGCAGAGAGCAGTTCCAGAGGTCCATGCATACAATATTAGGAAAATAGTGTTATTTTTTTATATTGCCCCTCCATATTTGTGAATCATATTAGGGATATGATCCTGGAGCCGCAAAGCTAGCAATTAAGTGTATATTTTGGTGTCCACGTTTAATCGGGAGACTGGCCGGTAATTGCCGCAGTGTATGGGTTCCCTATCTGGTTTGGGGTTAACGGATATATATGCTTGTGGTGAATCCCCTGGGAAAAGGGTGGCTTAAGAGACCGAGTTGAAGACTTTACATAGTAAGGGAAGAAAATGTGAAATGCATTTTTTTTAAATTAATAAAATCAGGAAATGAAGCCATCTGGTCTAGCAGCAATGTTTCTTCCTCGGTCAAGTCCTCTAATGCTGAAGCCTCATGTGCGGGGATACGGGGCAAAGAGTTAAACTAAAGGTAGACCTCAGAGTTCACTCTTGGAGTAGGATCTAGGTCTGGAGCTGTGTTAAGAATGTTGTACAGCTTGGAGTAATCAGAGAATTTGTATAAGATCTTGTACTTCTTGTAAACTAACCGCTTTGTGGGGGAATTAATAGAAAATACATGTGGGTTAAGGGTCCATGGAGGGATGGCTTTAGTCAACCATGTGCCACATTTATATACAGGCAGTCCCCTAATTAAGGACACCTGACTTACAGACAACCCATAGTTACAGACAGACCCCTCTGACCTCTGGTGAAGCTTTCTGGATGCTTTACTATAGTCCCAGGCTGCAATAATCAGCTGTAAGGTGTCTGTAATGAAGCTTTATTGATAATCCTTGGTCCCATTACAGCAAAAAATGTTTAAACTCCAATTGTCACTGGGGCCAAAATTTTTTTTGTCTGGATCTACAATTATAAAATATACAGTTTCGACTTACATACAAATTCAACTTAAGAACAAACCTCCGGACCCTATCTTGTACGTAACCCGGGGACTGCCTGTATATGTGTGTATATATATATATGTATATATGTATATGTATATGTATGTATATGTATATAGAATTTCATTTCTGTGCACATTTATATTTTTGATCCAGAATGGATAGGATCTCCTTGTCTGTGACAACATTTTTGCTTTTAATGAACTGGAAGTTCCAAGGTTATGTACAGGATAGGTTCTGTATGTTTGTTCTTAATTTGAATTTGTATGTAAGTTGGAACTGTATATTTAATAATTATAATCCCAGCCAAAATTTTTTTGGTTTCTGTGACAATTAGATTTTAAAATGTTGGATTGTAATCAGAACCAGCAATAACAAAGCTTAATTGCAGACAGCTTTGATAACTGTTATAACTGTTTATTGTAGCCTAGGGTTATAAGTAAAGTATACGTCTTTTGGCAAAGGATACAGAGGACCTACCAGTGGAAGAGTCTGAAGACTGACTCATTACCAGATTGAAGTCCCCCACCTGAAATAGAGCAATCTGAATGTGACCAGAGTGTGGAGGACCTGAACTCCAAAAGTAGTTTGTTTCTGAATAGGAAAAAAACCGATGCAGAGATCTTTAAAAACGAAAGCCTATCCTCTGGGTCGCTTTTTGAGTTTAGAAGAAAACAAAGTTTTTATGGAACCCTTGCTGGGTACCATTTGCCATAGATGGATTTTAGTGGTACATTTAGGGATGGCCCCAACAACTAGTAGGCAAAAATCTGAAGTGTAGCTAGGTAGAACAGGGAGAAAGCCGCACGACATAAAAGGAGGAAGGGAAGAAAGTAAAGATGAGTTCTAAACGTCAGAAACACATGGGAGGTGAGCTATAGTGGAGGCCCAGTCTACGGGCCACCATGTGGAAAACATATGAGAATTTCGGTGAATATGGAAGCACAATAGACTAGTGGAAACGTAAATAACATTGATAAAGATTTATATATCAAGACAGCACAACATATCAACAAGGAATACTCTCATAGTTGCCTCATCACCCTGATATGGGGTAACCAGTGTAACATCAGTCTGATGGGTTGTTTGGATGGCGTCATTGCTCCCTCCTTTCTGAAGCACGCCCAGGTCACCTTCTGAGGGTTAGTTGGGGTTAAGTTCTACAATTATTTGTAGTACATCAGCAGAATGACTAACAATGTAGACCTTGTCTAGTTGACGGATCTGCAAGCAGAAGGGAAATCCTCAGGTAAGGTATATAGCCCCTCTGAGGTGTATAGAGAGAAAACTATATCCGTGTAGAAAGAATTGGATAAGGCTAAAGGGATCCTCACTTTATTTAAAGTTGATCACACCACACTATGTTGTTAACATTGCTATTCTGAGTTTAAATCATATCTGAAATATCATAATGGTTGCCTGTAACATTGATGGCCACTCGGGAACAGCGTGATTGCTGAGAGGATACTAAAGAGTGAATTTTTAGCCATCTTACTGCCAAGTATAAGCTCCATCTAGACTGTTTAACACACAAGATACTGTGATCCTTTTTGATTGAAGCATCTAAGAGGGTTCAGAGGGAGAAGCCCCATCTCTAGCTGGTCTCTATGACAGCCGTAGGCCTTTAAATGTTTTCTGGATCTGTGTTGCTTGAAAGATTACAAGACCCAAAACGGCTAGTCATTAAAGTTTGAAATAAAAGCTGGGTGCTGGGGAATAAAGTGTTACTCTATTATTGATATGGAGGCTTTTTAATAATTTTTCACTGGCAGGAATAGCAGTAAGTCATAATATCCATCCAAAAGTGAACAAAGTAGATACATCATATACATTATATGAAGAAAAGCACTATACTGGATTGTACCTGACGGATTCATAGCCAAAGTACTTTTCTTTTAACTTCTTTGGACTTTCTTATGGTGTTTGTATTTACATTGCAGGCCAACAGATGAAGAAGCCGAGCAAGTGCTTCAGCTCATGACCAGCCGTCCACCTGCAACTCCTGCTGGGGTGCGGTTTGTCTCCCTTTCTTTCTGTATGCTGCTAGCATTTTCAACACTAGTAAGGTGAGAGGTGATTGACCTTGATATAAACAAAATCCAGAAGCGTTGGGAGATTTATCAGTCTGTCTTTGTGTGACCTAGCACGGATACAAGAAAGTTCAGTCTGTGCACAAAAATATTTAGTCCTTAACTAGACCAACAGACCCCAGTTCTGAACTACTCTGAAAAGTGATTCAGCATGATTTATCTGATGCGCAATAAGACTTTGGAGTCTAACTCTGCATTGGTCTCTTCACTGACATTTTGTTAAATCTTCTGCATAATACTCAAGAAACTTTAACCTTTAAGTTGGAACCTGTCGGGCACATATAGCCCCCTAAAACACAGGTCCTGCCACTTTTACTGTAGTGAGTTGCTCTGCATGATGGTGAAATGAGTCAGCGGCTTTAGTGAAATAAAATAACCCCCCACTCTGTAATCCTGTGGATTGAGTCAGCCGGTGTTCCTGAGCTGATCTGAGTCAGGCTGAAACACCTCTTCCTCCTCTTGTAAACACAACTTCCTCTAAGCTGCAGCACATAAAGGGGTGTGAATGATATGTGCAGGGGCGTGCTTACCAAAGGACAGAGGGAAGAGGGTGTTGTAGCCTGATTCGGATAAGCTCAGGAACACCGGCTGACTCAATTCACAGGATTACAATGCAGAATGGGGGGGTTATTTTATTAATCGCTAAAGCCGCTGACTTATTTCAATATCATCATATTGAGTAACTCGCCTCAGTAAATGAGGTGGGACCTTCAGTTCGGGGGATCTCCCTGACAGGGACTCTTCAAGGTGTTTTCAAGGTTTAACATGTTTAACAACCATTAATGGAAATTGCTGGGATTCCTGTTAGTTGTCCTGTTCAGTGTTTGACTGCTATAACTGTACACTGGTACGGATATGGTAGTTGGTCATTGAACAGGACCACACAGGTTTAAAATATAATACAGGCAGTCCCCGGGTTACATACAAGATAGGGTCTGTAGGTTTGTTCTTAAGTTGAATTTGTTTGTAGGTCAGAACTGTATATTTTATCATTGTAATCCCAGCCAGAACTTTTTTGGTCTCTGTGACAATTGGATTTTAAAAATGTTGGGTTGTCATAAGAACCAGGATAAATAATAAAGCTTCATTGTAGCCTAGGACTATAGCACAATAAATTACCAATATCCAGAGGTTTGTTTGTAACTAGGGGCCGTATGTAAGTTGAGTGTTCTTAAGTAGGGGACCTCCTGTAATTAAGCAAATACTATTAGGTCATGGAGTTTGTTCTGAATGGTAAATTATACAAAACATGTTCCTAGTGACAAGAGTTTAGACCTAAACACATCTGAAATTGGGAGAGACTGCTCTCCAACTGGACTACGCGGTCCTAGGGTAGGTTCATTATTTGAAGCAGATTTTAAGGTGGCTTCTGTTTAGCTGTAACACAAAGCATAGGTTTGGCACATAGATGAATGGTCTCACAGCATAAGGCTAATCCGTGATTCCACCACTAAAACCGCAGAAAAATAGGGGAAGTTTTTGGTGTGGATTGTGAGACCCTTCAAAGTCATCTGCAAAAACTGTGAATATATCTGTGGGTCATGCAAATAGGACTTGCGATGGTCTCAGTTTTAAACTCTGTATGTATGATTTTACTCGCCACTTTATACATTCATATCGTACCTTCATCTTTGATGAATGATTAGTGCCCCCATCATGTCATCTGAGGGCATCAATCGGCCTACAGTCTCATAAATGCCATGGATACTGAGATCTATTAGAGATCAGCAGTAAAATTATGATGTATTGTAATACAGCAGTGCCGTATATATTCGATTATTGATCAGACTCTCCAGGGGTAAAGAACCCTAGGGGGTCTAAAATAACAGGGGAAAAAAATTTTTTAAAAGTCAGTTTAAATAACGCCCTTTCCCTAGAATATGTATAAAAATAAACTGTAAAAATCATAAACATAATGGGTATTGCCAGTTTTTAAAAATGCCTGATTGAAAAAGGCCCAAATTGTTGTAAATTAAAATGTCTGTGTTCCACTAAAAATGACACATTACACAGGTCTATACAGTGAAATATGAAAAAGTTATTGGCCTCAGATTTTTATTAAACGCTATATAAATTTGGTGCCTGTGATCATACCGATCCAAAGATTAAAGGGGGGTGTCATTAGGAAGCCAGCAAGAAAACGCAGCAAATGTGTTTTTTTTTTCTCTTGTCAATTTCACTGCACTTAGATTTTTTTTGCAACTTTCCAGTACATTGCCAGGAATATTAAATGTCGCCACTAATAGGTACAATTTGTCCCGCCGAATAACAAGCCCTCACATATCTCTGTAAATGTAAAAATATAAGTCCTGAAAGTATTAAGTGATGTAGGATTTTCGGATTTCTTGCTGTTTTGAAGACTTTAAGCAGTGCTAGCTAGGCTTCCACCCATACTACATGCCCTGAACATAATGAAAGTGGAAGTTTTCCAATTTTATATTAAACATGGGAGTTTTTTTTTTTTCAAACAAAATACCAAATAAAGCAAACTATTCTTTCCTCTCCTCCTGGCTACTTTATATTACTTCAGTATAGGGGTGGCGGAGTCCTTATACACATCACCGATAAAGCAGATTGGTGGCCCCGCCCCTCCCCCAGCACTTTATTATTAAAGCTGGAACTCCCTTTTCATGATTATGGAGACTGACCAGTATGTCATACATTAAGAACATTTTTCTAGCATGTGTCTGTGCATGTAACAATAGACAAATATCCTGGTAACCCCCTGGGCAAACTTAGATTGGACCTAGACTACCTGGAATTTGTAGAAATGGTAAAAGAAGAAACCCTATAGCAGTATAATATGAAACTTTATTGTAACTAGACCATTCGAAATCATTCTAAGACCTCCTGCAGACTCTAGAACAGCCTTTTTTTCACACTAATACCAGCAATGCTGTTTTTCAATACTGTTATAGGGATGTAACATTTTTCATATTTGTTTCAGTACCCCAGAACAGGAGCAGTTGATGTTGATGTGGCTTAGCTGGATGATAAAAGAAGAAGCTTATTTTGAAAGGTTGGTCTGCACATGTAATGTGGGTGGAATTGTTAATTCTAAGAGTGTTATGTTCTCTTACATTCTTCTTTTCTTGGTCTTTACAGTACAGCTGGTGTGTCTGCCTCTTTTGGAGAAATGCTGCTATTAGTTGCCATGTATTTCCATAGCAACCAGTTGAGCGCCATCATTGATTTGGTCTGTTCTACATTGGGAATGAAGGTAAATACTGAATGTTATCTCCAATTGCACTTACATAGACAGCTGTCGTTAGATTGTAAAAAAGTAGGCACGGCTTGCTATGTAAGGAGCCTCCATTGCAGATTTCATTAAAATGCACAGGCAAATGATTCATGCATTTGACACATTATCTAGTAAAATAACATGGTGTAACCGAAGCCCAAAGGAGCCTAGTTTTAAGATGCAAAATCTATATACTATTTAAATCATGTCAGTTTTAAGAACTGTATTCAGTTTTGATTTGGTTTTAGTTGCAGTTTTATAATTCAACAGCTGAAAAGAAATTTATTGAGCAAGTTTCACCTGTGTGGTTGATATTTCGCATCTGACATATCAGCATTTGCTTTCTTCCACCTGTGCTGACTGTACAAGAGAAGCAAAGCAAATGACCAGCACCTCACAGGATGTAGTTCTGTGCCACAAGAATAACGGACTAGAGGACAAACTCTGAGCCTGGGGTGGAAACATGGAAGGGGTTCTAATAGGTATTGCCTATTAAATTCGTGAAGTGTACCAGCAATATATGGAGGTGACCGGTACAAGAATGGAGATTTGGCTGAGGAAGGGATTTGAGCATAGTGATATATGATGAAAGAAGGGATATTCAAAGTCCAATCCTCTGCACTGTGGTCAGTTCATGAAATGTGACCAGCATTTGACATCCATGATTTATGGACAGACCACGGTGCTAATGGCCTTAATCTGTGTAATGGTATGTTCCCATGGTGCAATTAAAACTGCATTGAAAAGAACTACATTCAGTTTTGATATATTGATATGTGGTTTCTTAAATTAACAGTTAAAAGAACTGCAAAATCTAAAAAAGCACCCATAGAAGCATCAAAACAGAGTTCAGGTATTTACCATACACTACATATACCACATAAACTTGTCTCCACCAGGATTCTTCTGATTTAATTTCCGTTTGAAATGCAGACCACTACATTCATTACATGTTTTAGACCATTTTCAGGCAGTTTTCAGTCTCTCCTGAAATTGGGGGATGGCCTCTGAAAAAGGGTGTGTGGTCTAGTCCAAGCACCAGACAATATAGTTCTGCTGTGAACTAGACCAACAAATAGCTGGTCTAAAGTCTGACTCTACTGTCTTACGTTACACCCGATAAACCATACAGCATGATTTATGTGTCGCAAATAAGAACTGTGGATTCAGACTTTGCACTGGTGAATTCACCAACAGTTTTAATCTCCCCCAATGTGTTTGCGCACTTTGTGTTACTCACGTTGTGTTGACTACCATACTATAATGA
The DNA here is from genome assembly GCA_019512145.1 of Engystomops pustulosus. Classification (NCBI taxonomy): domain Eukaryota; kingdom Metazoa; phylum Chordata; class Amphibia; order Anura; family Leptodactylidae; genus Engystomops; species Engystomops pustulosus. The sequence goes on along the minus strand of CM033642.1, from coordinate 125,467,722 downwards.
TCTCGGTATGGCAGAGTTGTAATAACAGATGCATTTTTCTCAAAATCATGCACAAGTAAAAAGATTCTGTATAAAACCACCCTGAGATATAGCCTATGTTAAAGAATGTTCTGAAATTTCAATCCCTTAGTGATGTTTACACAATAAAGATAATTTTTAACCCCTTACTTTACAATTTTACTAATTTTTATAGCTTTTTTAGCTTCTATCACTCAGTCACTCTCTAAGCAGGAACTTCATGATTCCTCTGTGCTGAGAGGTGTGATGACAATCTGCTTAGATTATCAGGTTACAGGTTTATATGCACTTTCATTCAGCATCTAAACATTGTACTAGTATCTGACACATAGAAAGAGAGATGAGACAGATAAGAGATGAGACACTCTCCGCTCTGCTAAGTCTCAGGTATAAAACACAGTCAACCTGGCTGTGCCTCCCTCCCCTGGATAAAGACCTTATCTTTCCTGTAGCTTGTAGAGTAAGCCTCCTCACACTGTTTGCTGGCAGTAACTGTCTTTGTGTGTGTCTTGGAATGCAAGGGGAGGGACTGATGCAGAGAGGAGCAGACAGCAGCATCGGACAGAAGAATTTGTCCTGCTCAACCTAGACTTCTGATTTACGGTTGGATCCCAATGCAACCGAAATTGTATAGACCAGGACTGACAGACATGTTGAAATTATCTGTGAAATGCTGTATTTTTGTTAAAGGAAACCTACCATTTCAAATGGTCGGTGTAAGCTGTAAACACCGAGCACCAGCTCAGGGTGCTTACATTCGTTAGTGTTATTAACCGCGGTATCGCGGTTTTAACACTTTTTAAACTTTATAGCAGAAGCTGCTTCGGCGCTGCGCGTGACCGTGCGCGTGCAACACCTGTGGCATTTCCTATGTAGGCGTGCGCACGATCGTGCGCACGCAGCGCCGAAACAGCTTCTGCTATAAAGTTTAAAGTGTTAAAACCGTGATACCGCGGTTAATAACACTAACGAAAGTAAGCAACGGCACCAGCTCACCCTGAGCTGGTGCTCGGTGTTTACAGCTTACACCGACCATTTGAAATGGTAGGTTTCCTTTAACAGTGAATTGGAGAATGTGTGTTATTTTGTTATCCTGTTATCTTGTCTTTGTGGGAATACCCCTTTAAGGCTTACGTGAGTAAAGCCAGTTTTGCATCAAAGCAAAGTGATAAGACTTATACAGTGCTTGAGATATCTTTTTCTATTGTTCACCTTTAATTTCGATTGGTGATTAATATTCTATGGGTTGGTCTTCAAAACCCAGTGTTTATGGAGCTGCTTTTGTTTAACAGGCCATTGACATCATATCCATTTGCAGCTCAGCGCTGTTCAAAAAATTAAATCCAAGCTGCCATTCTAAGCTCTGCCTCTGTACATCTATCTTGCTGTGCTCATAAGGAGTGAACAGGCTGTAGCTACCCAATTCTTATATTCATTGGAGATCAAAATTGAAAAACACACAATTTCCGAACTATCAATCAAGGTCATTGTGTAATCCTATGTGCGTATATCCCAACATTGATCAAAATCCGAGAACACATTCAGATACCTGAATGTTATTTGTGATGGTCTGGCACCTGATGCTTATTGCTTCAATTTGACAAATTTAACTGGCAGACTCTGGGTGCGGTCACACGTCGATTTGCCTAATTAAACAGCTGTTAACACCTGCGTTTACCACAATGTTTGTGTTAACAACTGCATGTGTTAACCACAATGTTAACACTTGCGTTTTGTAAACACAGGTGTTAACAACTGTTTAATTAGGCAAATCTCCCTCAGCTGTAGCAATGCAGTAAACGGGACGTGTGACCGCACCCTCAGGCGCACAAGGTGCGTGCATTTTGGCTGCACCCTCACTTTCCCATTGGCTTTGCAGAAATGGTGTGCCATTCCAGAGTGACTGCAATGCTTTTCCCTAGACAAACTTGTTGTGTGGACAGAAAAGTGGTTTATTTCTTCAATTTAGCGATGAAACCAAGTTTCATTAATTTAGGTCCAATAGGAAGCATTATGTGGACAAACTAGGGAAAGACTGAATGCAAAGTGTCAGTGAAAGGTGGTGTCATGGTTTGGGGAATGTAATCTGTAGCAGGCGTTGCTACATGGCTGAGTGAATACTAGTGTGTATCTGAACCTTTTTCAGCAACACATGGTTTCTTCCTGTCAAAATGGGTAAAGCAGTTCCTTGAAACAGAAAACATTGAAACCATGAAGTGGGCAGCCCAGAGTCCTCATCTAAACCCAATAGAAAACATCTGCAATTCCTTGGTGGCAAAGTTATGGCCAAGAATCCACATACATCACCAAAGTATTTGTTTTTTTTGTGTTTCTATATTAGTTGTTGTGTTCAGACTCTTTGCTCTTTTTGATCTTTTCTAGATTGTCATTAAACCAAGTTCTCTCAGTAGAATGAAGACCATTTTTACTCAGGAGATATTTACAGAGCAGGTATGATAGATATATCCCTTGCTATGCTATATTTATGCTTTACTTTAATGCAGGCTGACATTTGTGTGTTTTATATGTAAATTAAAAATCTCTTCTTAGTGTCTTCATATTTTAATGTTGATCACCCTCTGTGGATCCATGGGACGTTTCTTTCATATACTGTATATTTAAATGTTTTTGTGATTGGTGAAACAGAAAAGTATCATATTTATTTATTTTTTTGCTTGTCTCCTGTATTTAGGTTGTCACAGCCCATGCTGTTCGGGTCCCTGTCACAAGCAATCTAAGTGCTAACATTACTGGTTTTCTACCTATTCACTGTATATATCAGCTACTGCGAAGCCGAGCTTTCACCAAACACAAAGTGTCTATAAAGGTAGGATTGTCCCACTGTTTTGACTCTCAAAGCAAAATACATAAAATACTCTACTTGGATTCTATTCGCTAAAGATAATAATAATAATAATAATTCTTATATTGTGCAGCGCTGCATAATCTGTAGGCACTAAGAGAACAAAATTTTGACTCAATTGCCAAGCTAAGATTGTATTCTGCGTTATATTGAAGTACTAACTATAGCTTCCGGCCTTGCCTTTGATAGTAAATAACTGCTCTTAGCTATAACAAAATAGAAATAAAAATATTTTATGTATCACTGACTCTCGGGCCCTGTCGCAGCCTGCCTGTCATCCAGCTTGTCTGTCTGTGTCTGTCTGGCCCTGTTGCAGCATGCCTGCCCCTGTTGCAGCATGCCTGCCTGTCTGTCAGGTCCTGCCTCTATCCATCTTACCTCACACATAAGCGGTCTTATACTCATTGCCTATAGTAACCAATCAAAGCTCAGAGCTCACATTAATGACCTGTGGCAGAATAGCAGCTAATCACGGCTCAGCTTCCAACTGCCATAGCAGCAGACAATGGCTCCTGTATATTCTGGGTAATAAGTGGATTTTGGAAAGCGCAGGGGTGACACACTCGCTCACTCACACACTCACTCACTTCCATGCACAGATAAATATAGTTGAAATGTAGAAAGAACAAGAAAGGTAAAGCTTTCCCTGTAATGTGTTTGTGTGATGCTGGCAAGACGACTAAGTCTTCCAAGGTTCTTCTTAGTCTGCTTATGGCATTAAGAAGCTTGTTCTGACAACTCTTGGTATTGGAATGTGTGACCTGACTGACTTGAGCTGAGAATTAATGTAAGAGCTTAGCTTGCTCTAGACAAGTACATTAACACATTCGTTCTTAGTGATTATATAAAAACATTTATAATTGTTTTATATTTAGTAGTTTTACTTGAATAAAATTCATAAAGCTTTCATTAAATTGTAACTAAATGGTCAACATTTCTTTCTTGCACATTTTAATGATTTGTGTATAAATCTTTTTGTCCTGTATCCATTGAGGGCTCAGGGATAAAGAAATCTGAAAAACAAACTTATGACTAACCCTTTCCCTGCAATTAGGAATTTAAACACGTAGGGCGCTTCATGCAAAGTGTAAAATCTACCGTAATTAATAAAAATCGACTTTGGAAAAAAATGTGCCCCAAACAGAAAATAATTAGCTTCACACCTTCTAAATGTTATAGATGAACATGGGCTCACAGATACCTCAGTCATATGTTTTCATGAATAAATCCTCATTAATTATCCAAAACTAATAAACACCATAGAAATTTTAAGATTGTCTCAATATATAAAATATAGCAAGTTAACAGATTAAATGCATAGTCACAACTAAAACCCTTATATTTTTTGAAAGCAGCCAACCTGGCAATTGCATTTGTCTTGAGTGACCTACACAAACTATTTGGAAAAAAAAAATATGCATGAAAACTTACACTTTTCCATAAAACTCCTATCAAAACGAAGTGAGCAGATTTCTGTAAACCAGAACACACAACATCAACAAGAATTAAAACTCTCAAAAATCTTAAAACAAAAACCATGCAATATTTGTTTGCAATCCACAAATAAATCACAGCCTACTATGTATACAAACATAATTTTTTAATTAATGCAAACAACCACCAAGTGTGCTCTCAGATTGTTCTGGGTAGCCGAGTGTTAATAACGTGTGCATTAGTAAACATTATCCCTCATTAAAATATGGCAACAGAGTAAATATTGACTGTGCACTCTTTCTGCAGCCTGTTGGCTAAGAAACCGAAATGGAGGGAGGCTATAAGTTGGGTCCCTGGCACCTAGAAGTGCTGGCTTATTTTCCCTCTTTCTACTCTTTCATATGACTCTAGGATTGTTAGTCGATTCCAATGAACCAGAGATATTAACTGTTAAAGTGCAGTTGGGAGCGATCTATACATGGATATAGAAGATAAATCATGTTCTTTGGTGTACAATTATATAACTACCCAAACTACCTGCAATGTGATATAGGGCTATGCCCATACATGCCACCCACACTATTTTATATTGTCCAGCTACTCTTTCCATTGTAAGCTACACAGCAATTAGAACTCCTCTTACTAAACTTCCAGTGCCTTTCTCATCAATCCCCTGCAGATCGTGAGAACGAGGGGGTCCGACCGGCCGTGCATGGCAGTTCTGTTCCATTAATCTCTATGGAGTTAACAGAAATTGCTGAGCACTGCTCTCGATGATCTGTCAGGTCCATAGAGATTAATGAAACAGAATGGTCATGTGAGGCCGCCTGCGCCATTCATCTGAGGGAGCAGTGCGGGGTCGGTTGGACCCCTCGTTTTCGCGATCTGTGGGGGTCTCGGCACTGAGACCCCACTGATCGGCAATTTAGGCCCTATCCCGTGGATAGGGCCTTACTTTACTTCGTGGGAAAACCCCTTTAAGCTGCTCTGTGAAAGCAGTTCAGTCTCATTTGCATGTTCGTAAAGCGAGGTATGCACCTCTAAGGAGTTATAGGGGGTAGCTTATATTAAGGAGACTCCTTGTTAGCAGGCTACCTTATGATGATCACATTTTGCAGTGTTAAATATGCATTAATCTTCCAAGCCATCAAAATGATTCATTAGGCACAATAGAATCACAATCTGGATAATTATGCAATGCATGAAATTTGCCAAGATTACTTTTTTACTATGAACAATGTATTGTTTTAGGACTGGATCTACACTCAGATTTGTGAGACTACTACTCCTCTACATCAACAGCTGATACCACTCATTGATGTATACATTAATTCAATAATCACCCCTGCATCAAAGTCCAGCCCAGAAGCCACCAACAAACCAATCACAGAGCAAGAAATATTGAAGGTTTTTCAAGGTCATGCGGGGGAAAATTTTCGTCAGAACCAGTGCAGCAAAATTACTACTCAGTTACTTTTACTCTATTACCTTCTCTCTTATGAAGAAGCTCTGCTGGCTAACTCCAAAACACTAGGTAGGTAATTTCATTGTTATTAGATTTCTTAAAATATTGGGGAAAATATGGGGAAAGAATATTTGGGTTCAACAGGATAGAGGTTTCTAATATTAATCTGCACTGTTTCTATTTCTGAGAAGTTGTTTTAGAATTGGAGTAAAGTTTTATTCATTTTAGGTGACATAGTGAATTTGAAACCTTTCTAGGTTTTGTTTAGTAATCTCTCTTTCCTTACCTTCATGTAAGCTATAAGAAAATAAAAAACAGACCTTTTTAAAATGTAAAAAAAAAAATGTAAACAAATTAGGCTAAATTCACACTATTGTCAGCATTTCCGTTTATCCCTCTTTAAAAAAAAAAAAAAAACAGACCGTAACTGACATGTCTTCAGTCTATTTGTCATCTGTTTTAACATTTACTATGAGAAATTGCCTCTCTCTCGCTTGGACAAGAGTATGCCAATACTCAAAGATGTTCCTGCCACATAAACAAACATGTAAATTTAAAATCTCACATTTATGTAAAATCATCTATAATATCATCTATTTAAAACAGTCTCCCTTTGATGGCTATTATTATTATTATTTAAAGAGCACCATTTATTCCATGTGCTCTACAATCTATAAGGCATTCACATCCATTACATATAGTTGAGCACAAATGCAAAAACTACAGCAATCTGGAACAAGTGGGCGGAGGACCCTGCCCATGAGGGCTCACAATATATATGGATGGGTAGATGGAGACATGAGGCAAGGGAGCAGAGCAGTTAATGTGTGTGGTTGGCAATCTTTAACAGGTGGGTTTTTCAGGTTACGTTTGAAAAAATGGTGAACAGTCTTAAACATTTTGGTATTGTTCCACAGGAGATGGGGGGGGGGGGGATGCACAGTAGAAGTCTTGGAGACAGTTGTCACAAGAACAGCTGAAAATAGAGTGAAGCAGCCTCTGAGGAACAGAGGTTGTGTGGAACAATATTGGCTGATTAGGTCAGAGATGTATGGAGGGACAGGTTGTGGACGACTTTGTAAGATGGGAGGGGCTTTAGAGAGTTAATTGGGAGACTACAGGGAAGAATATTGTAGTATTGATTAGCTATGGGATACCAGAGACATTCTTGAGATGAAGGCGGCAGGTTGTACTAAGGGAGTGGATGTGAGACTTAAAGGAGAAGTCCAAGATAACGCCAAGGCAGCAGACTTTGTGAACTGCTGAGAATGTGGTGAAGGAAAGATTAGTTTAGCTTTTTCCATGTTGAGTTTTAGAAAACTGGAAGAGAATATAACTGGGCACTTTTGAATTCTGACTAGAAGAGGGTATATATCTTGGCCAGAAGTATAGATCTGTGTGTCATCTGCATAGGAGTGGTATTGAAAGCTGTAAGACTTAATGAGCTGTGCTTGGCCAGTGGTGTAGAGGGTGAAGAGTAGGGGACCCAGGACAGTACCTTAAGGCGTTGTGAGAGTGATACACTGAAAGTCCAGTTGAAGAGGTACCAGAAGTGATAAAGGGAACAAAGTATCTGGAGCAGGAGAGAATAGTCAACAGTGTCAATAAGGAGAGAAGACTAGTGGTGGTTTGCTTTGGCAGACAGTAGGTAATTGGAGACTTTGGTCAGGGCAGTCTTGGTGGAGTGATTGGGTCGGAAACCAGATTGTAGGTTGTCGAGGAGTGAGCTGGAGGAAAGGTAAGAGGATGGTTCCTGGAGTTTAGATGGAAATGTAGGTAGTGATATATATGGGTCGATAGGTTAGCTGAGTAGATGGGTCCAGAGAAGGCTTTTAGGATGGTGTAACCGTTTCATGTTTAAAGGAAACTACAGCAGTGGATAGTGAAAGGTTAGAGATGAGTTAGAGATGAGCACAGTGGGGGTAATTTCCTTCCATACTGTAATGAGAAGTTGGTTAAGTGGGCGGGTAATCAATGTTAAAATTATAGCTTCCTTTATGCATATATAGAAACTGCATGCAAAAGTGATGACTGCCTAAATGAACATAACTGATGGCTTAAAATTTACATTGATGTCAATGGGATTTTTAACTGCTATCTTAAACTTCTGTTTAAATGGTAGTGTGAACTGAGTTTAATGTTGGAAAAAATTGATTCTGATATGCTATCTCTGCTCTAATTACAGCGGCCATGCAGAGGAAACCTAAGTCTTACTCTTCATTATTAATGGATCAGATTCCAATAAAGTTCCTCATTAGACAGGCACAAGGTCTTCAGCAAGAACTTGGAGGTGAGTAACTCTGTGTACATAGTCTGATAACTATGGTTGATTTAATTCAGGAAAACGCCGTCTAACCTTGTATATTGTAGTGCAGTTAAAGAAAATCTACCATCAAAATGAAGCATGATAAACCAGGGAAACTTACTTACAGTCCAGGCACTGTGACTGTGGTAATCTTCTTATATTTGTTCTCCATGACCACCTTGATAAAATCAGGTTTTAAAAGTAAAAGGGGCTCTGGTGGGTGTTTCTAGAGCCTATCGGTGCTGCATATTCAGACTGTTACAATGAGTTTGCCCTCACCCCCACTGCACTTCTTGCTTCTGCTAGATTACACAGGCAGAGAGAGGAGAGAGAGCAGGGTGAGACATGTTCTGCTCATTGTAAAAACCTGTGAAAAGACATCACTGAGGGCCTCTGGAAATTGTAAAAGTTTATTTTAGAATGAATTAGGCCATGGATAACAAATACCATATATACTCGAATATAAGCTGAGTTTTTCAGCACAAAATATGTACACTTCATTCAGGTCCTCTGTTGTCTTCTGAAGCCCCGGCTCCGTCTTCGAGTTCCTGTTGGGTCTCACACACTGTCAGCAAGCAGCTGACGTCATGGTATATGCGTCGGCAGCGCACATAAACTCGGAGCTTCGAAATATGAGAGGACCACTGGGGGGGGGGGGTAGCTGGGCGTCGGAAAGGGTAGTACACAGTTTACCCCCCAACCCTTTTTTTTTTTTTTTTAAATGGGCCAAGGCTATGGGGCTATTGGGAGAAGGCTATGACAATTGCATTTCCCGCCCTGGGCTTATACTCGAGTCAATAGGTTTCCCCAGTTTTATGTGTTAAAATTAGCGGGTTGGCTAAACTCGGGGCCATACGGTACTCTTAGATCTAGGCACAGTGACTGTGATAATCTTCTTGTAAGTGTCGCTAGTTTATCATGCTTTGTTTTTAATGGTAGATTTTTTAAAGTGGTTGTCTTATATTAACTACTGGTATTTTTATTTTTAATAAACATAAATGGTTCTCATGCAAGTGAGGCAGATGTATAAATAGTGTTGGTGAATATGCCAGTGCAGATTTTGACTCCACATTTGTATTCTGCACCAGATAAATCACGTTGGATGAACTGTGGGGTCCTTCTTTAGACCAGCTATTAGTATGTCTAGTTTGGATCTGAATTTACTGGTGCATTGTTTAGACCACACCCCTTTTCCCAGGGTCAAAAAACTGTCCAAAAATGATCTAAAGCCTGCAATAAATGTGGCGCACTGTATATCAGGTGAAAATGACTCCAGAATTCTTGTGAAGACAGGTTGATGAATTTCCCCAAGTGTCTACAGAATGTCACCACTCAACCACTGATTGGCTGTAGCAGTGCTGAGCCGCCCAGCTCATCATCATGGGAGGTCCAGCACTGGATGGCATTTGGGGAGATTTAAAATAATATAATTTTATATATCTTGGACAGCCCCTTTAAATGTTTCTGCTGAGTGCATCATTTGTACCATAGTTTAAAGCGAAGGAAAGCTTGTCTGTTGATCCTAAATTACTGAAGAAGTATTTTTACCCTGTAAATAATAATAATTCCTTTTATATACTGAGAAACATGGACTTGGAACCTGTCGGACGGATTGTATCGACTGTACATGATGTAACTAAATGTGAAAATCCCATCATGTAAATGCACCCAAAGGCATGCGACTGTGTGTACCCGTTGTGGTTGTGTGCTTTAGACCATGTGGTTGTGTGCTTTAGACCATATACCATGTTCACACTATATGCATTGCAAGTTAATCACATAGAACATTTTTTCACAAAAAAAAAACCAACGTTTTCCATGCACATAGTAGCTGGTGCTCATAGAATAAGAATTCTAATAACTACATGGTCTTTTTCTTTATTATTATTCCTTCTTCTCTATTCTCCAGGCTTACACTCTGCCCTGCTGCGTCTGCTTGCCACAAACTACCCTCATCTGTGCATTGTGGATGATTGGATATGTGAGGAGGAAATTACTGGTACTGATGCTCTTTTAAGGAGAATGTTGATGACACATTCTGCCAAAAGTCATTCACCAAAACAACTACAAGACGGTGAGCCAAAAAAATGTAGATTTACAAATGCATAAATATAAAAACTTGTGGAGTAGTGAAAATGTAACATTAAAAGGGTTGTTATATGATTGTAAGCGCTCATGTTCAGCCACTACAACGCCCATCACTACCAGCTTCTGTTTGTATACAGACGTCACGTTGACAGTGCACGCACTACTACACCAGTTGCAGAAAGGAGCAGATGTGCAATTGTCAACAACGCATTGCAGTGACAATTGGAGTTTAAACATTTTTTACTGTAATGGGACCAAGGATTATTAATAAAGCTTCATTACAGACACCTTACAGCTGATCATTGCAGTCTGTGACTATAGTAAAGCATCCAGAAAGCTTCACCAGAGCTCAGAGGGGTCTGTCTGTAACTAGGGGTCGTCTGTAAGTCAGGTGTCCTTAAGTAGGGAACAGCCTGTATTGAAAAACCCTAATTTGGCTTATACTCGAGTAAAGAAAAAAAAAAGTGTACTCTCCTTCCAACTCCCCCTGTCAGATCCTCTTCTTTCCATTGATGTCTTCCATTGGCTCCATGTCAGCGCGCAATCTGTTGCACGCATCATGATGTCAGCCGTTTGCTGACATTCTAGTGTTTGCGCTGTCAACGGCACACCCTATGATGGTGGGGGCGAACCTATGGCACGGGTGCAAGAGGTGGCACTCTGAGCCCTCACTATGGGCACCTGCGCCATCACCCCAGCACAGTGTTCACCAGACAGGACTCAAGGCCTCTTGCAGTCCCAGGCCGCCGAGGACCCTGGAAGGAAACTACAATGATAATCCAAACTTTTTCTTTCTACTGTATTGGTGTCCTCAGCTGCCTATACAATTTAAACAAGTTACAGAGCAGGGAGTAATAAGTTACTGTCGCATCGGCACTTTGTGAAAAATATGTGGATTTTGCTTGTAGTGTGGGCACTCGGCGTCTAAAAGGTTTACCATCACGGCCCTATGATGTCAGTAAGCAGCTGAGTACTGTAAACGCTGAAGGTTTAGATACACAAAGCTGAATGTTTTACCATAGTCCCACATGAAATATTCCTTGAAATGGTTGCTGTTTATGTAGGAAATCGGCCACTGTCTGGCTTTGCATTTAACAGTTTGAAATGTTTAGCATGAACTGCTCATCATAGTGACAGTGATGAGCTACTGCCAACCAAAGCTGTTATTGTTGTTTAATGTATACAGTTTTTATATGTACATGTTTCACTGAGTGTTTTTTTTTTTTTTTTTTTTTTTAAAGCATTTTTACAGCTTCAGAGCAACCATACACAGGTGATGCAGATTCTAGAGCACTTGACCCTGCTATGTGCCAGTGACCTTATCCCATATGCTGAAGTTCTCACTGCCAATATGAGCCAACTACTGAATGTCAGTGTTGCACGTAGGTTACTACAGACAGTAAACAAGCTTTGGATGACATTGAACACTGTGATGCCAAGAAGGTAATGTTCTGACCATTCATTTAGGTTGTCATTCTGGTTTAATCAGTTTATCTATTGATATATTTCATAGTCGAGCCCCCATAGCTGTGTTTTCCTTGTTAAAATATATAGTCCTAACCAATGCTCTGTCATTGAGAGAGGCTGCAAGCTCTGTCATCACACGAGGGAACAACTGAACGATCACATTATAAGAGCTGGACCCTTTGTTATATCGCTAAAAGCAGTCATAGAATTGTAAGCTGAGGATAGATGACAGTGTAGCCTAGGATGGTGAAATTGAACGTTAAAAATTTAGCTTGTGAAGGGAGAAAATTACTGCATGATGGAGATTGAGGTTTCACTTTTATTACTCAAGGCAAGTAGACACACAAACTCACTTGTTCCAAAGTGTCAGCAACAATTTAAAATAAATGTATCCATTTTTTTTTTTCAGGCTGTGGGTGATGACTGTGAATGCATTACAGCCTTCATTAAAATTGGCTCGGAGTCATAAGTACACTCAGAACGATCTGATGATTGACCCTTTAATTGTCTTGCGCTGTGACGCTCGAGTCCTAAGGTAAGTTTTGTCCTGTGGCTTAAGAGTTTTGAGTTATTCGCCTGTTTGCATTCTACCAGATTGCTCTTTCTGTTTTGCCAGGTGCCCACCTCTTATGGATATCACATTACACATGCTTAATGGCTACCTTTTAGCATCTAAAGCTTACCTAAACTCTTATCTAAAAGAAACTGCAGACCAAGATATTAAATCTTCTCCCAGTAATGCAATGGCTATGCAAGGTCAGACAGAAACTATGGAGGTTACAAGAGAAGAGCTTAAAAATGCACTGCTTTCAGCCCAGGTAACAGCATCATCTTGCATAATTGTTCTTACTGTACAGCACCATGTGCACCGACCTCTAATAAAATTTAAATACTGTCACTTTAGGATAGTGCTGCTGTTCAGATCTTGCTGGAGGTTTGCCTTCCATCTGAGGACAAGAGTCCAGAGCAGCTGGAAATAGAAGACAGTCTACTGTGCAACCTAAGAGAAGTACAGTGTCTCATTTGTTGTCTCCTGCACCAGATGTTTATTGCAGACCCAAACATTGCAAAACTTGTACATTTTCAGGTATGTATGATATTGAAAAATAAAGGAGCACACTGCTATCACAGAAAAAGTAGCTTTAAAATTGTCTGCATGCTTATTTTAATTCTAAGGAGTGTGCAGCTATTCAGTAATTGGACTCCATTCTTTACGGCTAACCTACACACCATTTCATACAAAGCCATTGACTCTGAATACAGCATACAATTGACTTAATGTGAACTTAAGCTAAAGGTTATTTCCTCTTTCTACCCTCTCACGCAGGGCTACCCTTGTCAGCTTCTGCCTCTGACAGTAGCAGGAATCCCATCAATGCACATCTGTCTTGATTTTATTCCTGAGCTTATTGCTCAGCCAGAGCTGGAGAAACAGGTAACGTGAAAATTTGGACTATTAAACCAATGTCCATGTGTTTGCAAATGCACATAATCTATATGCATGGGTCCTAACAGCTCTTATTAAGCTGAAATAAGTAGATCAAGGATCATTATAATAGTATGACAGTCTAAGGCAGTGATGGCGTACCTATGGCACAGGTGCCAGAGGCGGCACTCAGGGACCTTTCTGTGGGCACCCAGGCTGTCGCCCCAGGACAAAGTTCGACAGACAGGGCTTAAATCTTCCTGCAGTGTTAGACAATTATAATGCAGCTCTTGGTACTCTTTTAAAGTGACGTATCTTTGACTGATTGGAACTGCAAGAGGAGTAAGAAGGTGTGAACAGGGCCAAAATATTTTTGGAGGTCCTACTACTGGCCCCATGATTCTTCCTGTACAGAGAGACACTGGAGAGAAGCTACAATGATGTCTGAATTTGCCTTCCTGCTTTCAACTGTATTGGTGTCCTCAGGGGGCCAATACGATTAACTGTTGTGGAACAAAAGAGAGCAATAAATTACTGTTTAAATTGTAAAGTTGGCACTCAATAAGTAAGTAGGTTTTGGTTGAAGTTTGGGCACTCGGTCTCTAAAAGGTTTGCCATAACTGGTCTAAGGGATTATGGAGGCTACTGTCATGCCTACATTTGTGTTAGAGACCACCTTAAAGGAGTTTTCCCATGAGACAGGTCCTAACTTGCTGATCAGTGGGGGGGTCTCAGTGCTGAAATCCCAGCGGATTGCAAAAACGAGTTGTCAGTCGGACCCCTTTTCGCTCCGTCAGACTAATGGAGTGGATCGCTGCGCAAGACCGTTCTGCTCCATTAATCTCTAAGGAGCTGATGGGAGATCGCAGAGCACAGCACTCAGCAATTTCCGTCAGCTCCATAGAGATTAATGGAGCAGAACTGTCATGCTCGGCCCTCTGTGCCATTAGTCTGACAGAGCAACGAGGGGTCCGACTGAGGTTTGTGGAACACCATCGGACACACAGTTTTCTTGGGGGTCTCAGCACTGAGACCCCCACTGATCAGCAAGTTAGGCCCTAACTTTTGTTCATGGGGAAAACCCCTTTAAAGGACACTTGTTACCAGCTCTCAGTAACTAATTCTGTCACCAGAGCAAGGATTATCAGCATTATTCCATCTCCTTTTTACTCCCTTTTCCAGGTTCAACTACAGACAAAAGGGTGCATGTACTTCTGCAATAATGTAAAGTTAAATTGAAAGTGTTTCCTGCAAGTGTTTCCCGTCTGGAGGGGGGCAGAATTTTGGAAGCAAAATTCTGGTGTCCTACTAAGGAGTTTCCACTTACACAATCCATATATCATATGAATGGGTGCTCAACAGAACCAGAGATATCCACCCTTAAAGTTACAATTGGCAATAAAAAGCTGTACATAAAAATCAACTTTTTAGTGCAAGAAGCTTTTTAAGGGTGGATATCTCTGAAAGGAGATTCTCCTGTTTAATTTGACACCAGAATAGTCTTTCTAGATGCCAGGATTCAGGAGATGTAGCCCTTTGAAGTTTGCCACGGTCATGATGTAAAAAAAAAATCCTTTCTGCAATCTGTCACAATAAAAGCTGTTGGATATTTTCGTAGAGTGGTATTGAAGGGGTTAATTAACCTTGGGCACTTAGTGAAAGTTATGTTCCCTCTCCTCCTGCTAATGTCTGTGTGTAATATGTAGTAAAGCATTGCTAGTGTTTGTTCTTTATCTGCTGCCTGTGAGAGATAATCATATGCACAAGTACCTGACATGCTCTATTCTCCTATACACGTGTGATCGACAGACATCAACTACATAAGTACCTGACATGCTCTCTCCTCCTATAAACATGTGAGACAGAGTCATCAGCTACACAAGTACCTTACTTGGTCTTTTCTCCTATACACATGTGAGACACAGACATCAGCTACACAAGTACCTGACAGGGTCTCTTCTCCTATACACATGTGAGAGACAGAGTATGTCCGGTACTTGTGTAACTGATGTCTGTCTCTCACATGTGTATAGGGGAAGAGCACATGTCAGGTACTTGTGTATAGGAAGACAGACATCAGTTACACAAGTACCTGACATGCTCTGTCTTCCTATACACATGTGAGAGATGCAGACATCAGTTACACAAGTACCTGACATGCTCTCTCCTCCTATACACATG